>BMAW01090435.1:114179-126422 GCA_019974015.1 Nephila pilipes | reverse complement strand
AAAAAAAAAAAAAAAAAAAAAAAAAAAAAAAAAACAGGAAAAGGCTGAAAAAGATGCACCACAACTGTTGATATGAGAATAAAAAGACTATATTTCTAAGATAGAAGAATGTCATCAACGGCTAACAGAAGTGATCTGAATGATGTTGGTTTTTCTGTAAGTTCAAGAACGACCAGGAGAATCTTAACAAATGTTAGACTAAGAGGTAGAATTCCACACAAAAAAACTTTATCTCAATTTGCAGCAACGCAGAAATGTACTGCTGTGGGTAAAAGAACAATTAATTAGACAGAGAATGAGTGGTCACAAGTTTTATGGAGCAATGAAACTAAGAAATAGTTATTCGGTAGTGATGGGCGAAAAAATATAATACGTAGAATAAGAGAAGAGACACATTCTGACTGCAGTCAGGCAAGAAGTGCAGAACCCACTTAGTGTTACGATTTCGTCATGCATGTAAGAGGATGGTATTGGTCTCTTTTACTTCATCGATGGGATACTGAATTCCAGAAAATACATTCACACTGTACTAGAGCCAAAATTTCTATCTTCCATCAGGGATTTCTTTCCCAACAATACTTCATTTATTTTTCAGCAGGATTCTGCTCCCTGCCACACAGCAAAATTATCCAAAGAGTGGTTTTGTACAAAGAGCATTGAATTATTGTCCTGGCCAAGAAACAGTCCTGACCTGAATCCTATCGAAAACTCGTGGCACCATTTGAAAACTCTTGTTCGAATGAGGCGTCCATCAAATAAAAGAGAACTATTTGAAGCTATAGTTGTTTACTGGTATCATGCAATAACGAAGGAAGAGCTTAAAACTATCGTCAACTCAATGAAACATCCATGTGAAGCTATAATAAAAAAAAATAAAGGATACCCTACTAATTACTAATAACTCACTGCTATCATCAGCATCTAATGCATATCAATAATTATTCTATATTAACTTTTTTGTTTTGCAAATATTTGATTTTTTTTTAAATTAAATTCAGTACTAAATTCTCTATAAAATGCTATATACGATATTTAAAGAAATTTATCTTATAGCCGGAAATAATACTGCGCCTAATCTAGAGATTCAAGGTAAGTACCTTATTCTTTCTGTTAATTAATTATATTTTTTATAAAAATATTAAATACAAAACAACAATGTTTATCACTTAAAATGTTTTTTTTCTTTCGTAATATATGTATTTTCCTATATATTCCTTTTGTTTGAAATTGATCTTTAAAAAAAAGTGAAATGTTCAATATGTGTATATCTAACTTTGTTAGTCATTGAATAAACGAAAAGGAGTACAAAAATTGAAATTTCATTCTATATTTTTCCTTTAATATTTTTCTTCCTCCAGGAATCCACAACTTTCTTTGCAAGTTATTAAGGGCAATACTGCATTATTTTATATATATTTATTATTTATAGTTATTATTATTATTCCTTCAATTTCTTTACTAAAAAGATACAAATTTTGATGGGGATTTTAAACGAATTTTAGAGATTTCTTATAAACGACACATATGCAAAAAGTATACAGTCTAAAGAGTCTAGAAAAGAGTTTATACCTCAATTTTTTTTCCTTGAGCCTTGTGAAAAATTAATATTATACTCCAGCAGTTAACGATAAGAAAAATCTAATTTTTCCATGAATCCACATTCATTTTTTTCCAACACGTCTTTCATTAGAAAATGCTGATTCTAAAATATAACAACAGGGTCAGAAATAACTATACTCTTATTATTACTTCTGAGTTACTCAAGAAAGGTTGCAACAATGTGTCGAAAACTCATAGATGTAGTAAAACTAAAAAATAAATGAAGACAGATAAATCGTGATAGCGTGGAATTCAGGTTCTCGCTACCAGCGATTTAAATTCAGGGAACGTAATGTTAATCCTATAGAATTTATTCGACCGTCGTCATATCTACACTATTTTGACTGTTTCAATATGCAATAAATAAATTCATCCGAAAAAGTAAGAAATAGTGAAGGAAATGAAATGAAAATAATACATATTTAATACCTTCGCTAACTTTTTATAATCTCGATTTAAAATGTTTGATTCATAGAAGTATTTGGATAAATTTTTTTAAAACCTTTATTTGAACTATAAGGTTTATAACTAAAGCGTAGGTGAAAATCACAAATATTGTGCAACAATCAACTGATAAAAAGTGTTTTAGTTATATAGTTAATAAGGAATTTTTTTTCAGATATTTACACAAATTTCTTTTACAAGGAAAGTAAAAGGAGAACAAAAATTGGTTCACTGAGAGAATAAAAGTTAGTCAATAAGTGAAAATTAGTATCAACTTACCAGGAAATGATAATTTAATTCTGCTATTAAAATCTTAGCAAGTTTTGTTCTCGACATCTAAGTAAATTTGTTTAAAGTAGGAATTTTAATTAAAGTTTAAAAATTTAATAGTGTTTTAAATTGTTGTTTAACCTTATATTTATTTTTCAGAATATTTAAGCGATACATACACTCCTTTGTATACTTTGAATGTGATGGGTGAGTATTTAAAAAATAATGAATAAGCAGAATTTTTTAGCCAGTATAATATCCATTAAATTAAAAGTCAGAGAGATAATTCTTTTCTCTTAGATAATAATTTATTTAATACTCATTTGAAATATTTAAAAAAAGTTTAGATAAAGGGAAAAGCACAAAGTTTTAATATGATTACTTGAATCTGAAATTTAAATCATTTCTTACTAATTATATACCATATGTAACTTGTCTACTTAGTTCTACAAAAACCCTTATAAATTACTGATCTACCATATTTTGAGGAAGTATTTAAGTAAAAAAACTCTTCTTTAAAGATAGCACGTTCGCATAATTTCGTTCGAGTTTTGGAATGTTTTTACGCGCATTCGGAGCTTTCCAAAATCAGCACATTTAAAAAAATTTCATTAGTTCTCAAACATTTTATTCAATATCATGCAGTTATAAAACTCATCAGATCTTTTCAAACAAAATAAAATTAATTTGTTTTACTTCAAAAAATTTAATTTATGTAAAAAAAACAATTACTTACAATGCAATTATTTAATATTGAAGTTCAAAGTGAATTATTTGCAAATGAAATAAATATTTTTTTTCTTTTGGTAGAAGTAATCTATATAGTAATTAATAAAACCATTAAAAATATAATGGAACAATTCAATTTCGTGTAATAAGAGAGAAGCATTTATACATTTTCATAAAAAATATTTATAATTAATCTTCAACTATTCATACATAAATATTGACTAGAATTAAAAATATAATTACTTTTTTAAATATACAGCGCATTTACATATTTATTAAATTTATTTACTTTATCTAAATATTTAATACCCAGAATTTTTATTATTTCCCTTAAAATAATAATGTACACAACATTAATATGTATATATATAACAGTACCTAAGTCAAGGCATTTTCAAACGAAATTACAATGTATTTTTTTCATTATTTAGAAGATTGTAAAATTAATAAACATTTATAGATCATGATTAATATTATACAGCCACTTTATCAAATAAAAGTACATATACAGTTTCTAAAATATTTATAATTGGAGATTATTTCCGTGATATTATTTTAAAAATAAGTATTTCAAAATCCTGCAAACACTATTATATCACATTCTTTAATCTATTATTTGCCTGAATTTACAAATCACTTAACTGGTGTTCATATAAATACTCAATATAATAAAAACTTTTATTGAATCATGAGGATTGGGAAATAATGACTATATTAGAAACTCTATAATTCAGTCTCTGTTGTATTTTCTTTTTCCAATGTCAAGGCAAATTCAGATATAAAAACTAGAACAGATAAAAGAAGTGACCGAAGTCGTTGGCTTAAAAGTTCTTTAGCACGCCAGAAAAAGCGCCGTTTCTGAGTCGCCTAGAAATGATGCACATCGACGGAAGTGGTCTCTATTCATTGAATTCTCCGAATTATAGAGATGGCAGCCAGGGTTCGTTAAGATTTCAAAGCAATGGAGATTATGTGCGAGTACTCATAACCAGCCTGGAGATGGAATTGAGCCACACCTTGCCGCTATGAACTGCTGGGCATTGTCAAAAGATCTTCAGCTCTCTAACGCTTTAACTTTATCATATCTTCAATTACTATGAAATGGTGCAACGTAGACCTCTCTTCTTGCTGGAGCACTCTGGGTAACGTTCTTGTATCGGGAAAGTGGTCTGTCACTCTCGACATGTCTTCCCGCCTCCATTCTCACCAAGTTTCGGAGGTTGACATAAGATTTTTTCAATGGAACAGTGGTGGACTATCACAGTAAAAGATAATTGATCTGATTCATACACTTTCAAAATATATATATATTAATGTCTTTGATGCCTTTTATGGAGGCAAACCTTATACAGCTCGGTTGATAAAATACAGACGCGCGTTGATGAACAATCACATCGCTCCTGACACCGTCAGATATTATCCCTTCCTAGGGTATTCACTTTATAGTATGAAGTTTGAAATCCAACAATTTTGGAGATCATGTAAGTTATGGATAGAGTTAATAAGATATTTAAAAAATTTAGAAATTAAGTGTATAATAATTTTAACAGCTGTTTGAACCTACAGAAAGTTTTTTTTTTTTTTTTTTTTTTTTTTTTTTTGCTTTGTTTCTTAGATCTTGCGTGACCGCAGTAGCCTAGTGGTCATGGCTTCAGATTCTTGGCCGGCGGTTTTCACTCAGTCGCGGGCTCGATCCTTGGCTGCCAAAGACTTGCCGCGTAGTCGGGGTTGATGCACGTTAAATCTGTAGGGGCCCAAAGTCCCCCTGTGGGGTAGTGTGGAAGTTAGGAGAGGGGGTGCCAGCTCAGGTGTTGTCCTCGTCACTTGACCGTGGTTCAAAATTACGAAGTCCGTCGCCAATAGCCCTCTTTTTGCTTCTAGTGCGACGTTAATAAAAACTGAACTAAATTCTTAGATCTTGCTTTTCTTTTTGTTTTATTTCGAATAGAAATGAAATTCAACATATATTAATATATTAATTCTTTTTTATTCAGAAAATACTGAGGCTGATTCACTTCAACCTGTACAAGTAAAATATTTTGATGGTAAGGAACTTTAGACTATGATATATTCATTTATTTAGTAAACGCAATCACAAGTATGTATTTACAAATATTTAGTTCAAGTATGTATTTACAAATATTTAGTTCAAGTATGTATTTACAAATATTAATTACAAACATTTAATTCAAAGAGCTGTAACATATCAAAATATCCAAAAGGCATACAAAGGTTTTGGGAGAAATTAATTCTGCTCAAAAGGTTTTTTTTTTTTTTTTTAAATATTTCAATAAATTAGCGTATTTTCGCTACTTTCATACTACTACTACTACTAGCGTGATTTCATGAACACCTAGTTAACATATTTTACGTTAACTGGATGCTCATGAAATCACTGCTATTAATAGAAAGATAAGAATTTAGTTTATAATTTGCATGAAAAAGACACCTTATTCACTGTAGAATATCAATTACAATGAGTATCAAAGATAATTATGATCTCTATCAGTACAAAATCCCATTTTCCTTTTTAGAATTATTATAACTCGTGTCATTTCATTAAATGTTTTATAACAGAAATTATATTTCTGCAAATAATGATTATTAACCACCGCACTTTTATTGGACATATCCAGTTTTTCATTTGTTTTGCAATGATCAACTATCATTTTTTTTTTACGAAATATCCGTCATTTTCTGTTACACAATTGTTAATATTACTCAATACAAGTTACGTGCCGTGAGAGGAATTCTTTAACGGTTTCATATAAGAAATATAATTTATAGGCCTTTTAAGAAATCGAGAAGAAATTGAATTATTAAAATTCTTGTTTTATTTTAATGATATCAATACTATAGTAACAATCACAAATATTAGTTTCTAAAGCAAATAAAAATCCAGTAATAATGAAACCTTATGCATATTATTGAATGTTGTAAAAATGATGCAGCAAATTTAAATTATCCAGTATTTACCCCTCATGAATGAAAGAAGATAGATACAAGAAAAATCATTTTTTTTTTTTTTTTTTTTTTTTTTGGATACTGCCTGGAATTATAAAAGTTTTAATTGGTAACCTTAAGCCAAATATAAGATATTTACCTTTTTATAGCAGAAAATCAAAAAGTGAGATGAAACACCAAATTTCAAATTTCACTGATAAATGAAAAAATATTTTTAAAGTTATAGAAATTTACATTCATCCAGAGTAATTAATATTGTTTTATATAAGTTCAGGTGTAGAATTTTAAGCAATAAGTAACAAATATTTAAAAATATGGTTATATTTTCGTTACATAAGACAATCAAAGTTTTTTTTTCATCGAAGCTATAAACAAATTGATATTATATCTCTCCAACCATTGCAAAAAGATAGATGTATTAATAACTAGAAAATGTTAAGTTTCAAATTTTTATACTTTGATTCTTACAGGTTTTCCTTCTTTCAATCCATCGAAAGGATAAAATGGAAGTTAATTTATATTTTGAAAGAGTAATACTACTATACTTCTTAGTTTCAGTATAAGCGCAATAACAGTTATATTTTTTTTTAAAAAAATTATCAAAACGAATTAAAGTGCGAGGGATATTCCGAAAGTAAGTTTCGTCATTTTTTTTGAAAGAACACATGAAATGTGTTGATGAAACAAACAACCACCATAAGAATCCAAACTCGTTGCCAGTTCAACGATGGAAGTAGAGTCAGAGGAGGAGGAAGGACGTATTCGGAGAGTGACGAAAAAAAGAGGGTAGCAGCAGACCAACGTGCCCGAGACGTGACTGACAACGTGGTCGGCAATAGAAGTGCATGTTGTTATCCGGTATGAATGGGCACGTGGGACAAATCTTCCATGAATGCCAACAAATGGTGAACATGTCATGTCTCGTCATATGGTTGGACACTGGTGTTGCATGTTCAGTGAAGGAAGGCAGGGTGTGGAAGGTGAAGATCGAAACGGGCATCCCTTTATATTCACGAATGAAAACAACAATGTTAAAGTGCAAGACGTGATGTTAGCGTACAGACGCATAACGGTGTCGGACGGGGCGTCTACACTGCGTATTGATCGTGCTCAGGTCCATCCAAAACACTACTGAGGTGGAGCAGCCAGTGCAACAATTCATGCATCGTAGGGCACCGAGATTTACAAGAGTTGTTTCTTCCAACTGACTGCACGCTGCAACAAATGTCTCAATGTCAATTGCGACTTTGTCGAAAAATAGTACAAGATGTATAGTTCACGATAACATGGTTTGTTCCTTAAGCAATAAATTTTCCTTGTGAAAAAAATTGACGAAACTCACTTTCGAAACACCCTTTATATCTTACAATTTTTATATTAAAAACATAGATAGCATGAAGAAAAAAAATCATTTAGAATGAAACAGTTCACTATTGAAGCAATAAAAAGAGAACTGAAAAATCTTGAAATTACTGATCTAATATAAGTTATTTTATTGTTTGTCGAATTTTCGTTTGTTATTGTTAAAATTTATATCAAGGCACGAAAAAAATTCTTTTCCAGACTTTCTATCTAATTTCGTTTAATTTATTAGTTTTAAATGAGCGGGACTCCAATTTAGTCAGTTCTACTTACTTAATTCTCCCTATTATTTTTTATGTTGTCTTAATTGATTTTTCAATTTCATATATAGAACTTTTCTTCTGCAGAAAACTTTTAATAGTTATTTCTTAATATGGTATAAGAACTCAGAATAACTATTTTCCAAAATATATTCAGTGTTGAAATTAATCACCGAAAATTAGATTATTATACTAGGGTGGTTGAAAAAGTACTGAAGTTTTTGAAGACAGATGGCATCATTAAGGTTAATTGTTGTTACCATTGTGAGCTGCCATTTGATAAATGGCTCCGAAACAAATTTGACATTGATTCATATGTTAATTTTGCTATGGTAGTCAATTGCTGCCAAATAAAAATTTAATTGCTACCGCTTCGAGTTGTCGACGTCACATTGAGTTGTCTCCGTCGGTGAGCCCTGGATTCATTGTTATGCACCAAAAATCAAGACATCCGGTTGCTTCCGGTGAATCCGCTCCCAAAAAGAAGATGATGGTCTCATCGGCCGGAAAAAATATGATGAAGAATTTTTGAATTGCGAAAGGCGTCATGATTACGAATACGAGTAACAAAGGCAGCTGTCTAGTGAGTCATGGTGCTTACTAAAAACAAACCATTTTCTATGCTAGGCGCGCCATCTCTTGGAATTTGTATGGACTTATTCAACGAACCTCTTATTTATGAGATGATTTAATGTATCAAAGCAGTTTAATAGTTTTTTACTGATTAGCCTTAGAAGTTTTTGATTCATAAATACTGTCATAAATGTAAATATTTCATTTCTTTTTAGGCTCAAGAAAGTGCAAATATGCTTCAATTAAAGTTATCAGAAATCTTTTTCCAGTGTCCGGAATTAAAGAAAATGATATGTTAACAATAACTACTGACGCAGATTGTGACAGTCCTCTTTTCAAAATGGGTAAGAAACATTTAATTTCAAATAAAGTTTCGAAGATTTATCTATAAGGAATTTTTTTTTTTATCTTTTATTGAAATGAGAAAAGATTATGCATAATACAAATTTAACTTGCAATCTCTTTTTGTTTAAATAAAACAAAAGGAAGTAGACATAAAAGAAATGAGTGGCAATAGAATTCCAGGATTGTTATAGAGATTCACTATTTCAGATACAGATATGATTTTGGATGAAGTTATAAATAAAACATGTTTTATAAATTCCCGAATAAATTTTTATGAATAAAATAAAATAAAAAATTTAAAAAAAGTTCTAAGCAAAGTTTTACAAAAGACAGATTTTGCCACCCAGGTGAGCCTTTTTATAATTATTATTAAATTACTCAATTAATTATAAGAATTAAAATAAACGATGAAATATCAAGCAATGGACAATATTAAAATTTTCCGATATTAAAATTAAAACAAACGAAATATAAAAATTGGATACATTAGAGCTAAATGTAATTAAAATTGAAACAAACGATAAAAAACTGAAAAGTGATCTGGTACGCCAAAAGTAATCCACCTAAAACAATACCTCCTTGGGTGGTTAATAGCTATTATAAAAGTTTATATTAAAAAAAGCTTTTGTAGTAATAAAAACCATGAATTATAAGAATTTAGAATGATGTATAAATTGCAACAAAGGAAGAGCTCCCTATTCTAAAATTCTGAAGTTGAGTATTACTTTATTAAATTGTACATTTCAATAAAATATTTAAATGTACGATAAACTTAAGTGTCAAAATAATATTTCAAATAAATAAACAATATAATAATAAACTAATAAGTAATTTTAAAAGCCCCTAATTATGTATTCCACTTATTTTTTTAGAGAAGTGTATCAAACGGGGTGCCCTTAGTAAAGGAAATTCAACAGAGAAATTTTAAAACAGAGTCAATAGAGAAATATTTTTCACTGAATGTAAATCTGTTGCACCTTATCTCTCTGATTTAAAGGTAACGCTTATGAATTCGTGAACATATGTCCCAAATTATGAGAAATTTTCTGTCACAAATGTGTTAAAGCATTTCGAAAACATAAAAATATTATATTATTAATGTTTAAATGCTGCATTCAATTTTGAAATAGAAAGCAAAGCGCAACTGTAGTTTCTTTTGCGTATTCTGGACAATCATTGGTCTTGGAATGTGAAAGAAAAAAAAAAGGCCATTAATTAGCAAAAAAATTATTTTTCGTTGTCTGAATACTTTGATTGTTATCATTATGAAAATACAGAAGGAAATTATATCTAAAGAAAATTCTCAAATATTACCAAATGTAAAAACAATAAAAAAAAAATTTTTTTAAATAAACCCTTATCTTTTAAGAATTATGATTCAAATTTGAACACTAAAATCACAGGATCAAGCAAATCAAAGAAGGTGTTAAAACATTTTCTGTGTAAATTCGAAACAAAGAATAAAAAAAGCAAAGAATGGATATAAAGAAATTCAATTTTCTATTTCAAGTTTGGGACTGAAATGACAGGTCAAACAATCTTTTATTGGATCCAAGACTTTTCACTCAGCAATTACTTTATAGTTGAAATTAGTAAAAAAAATACAAAATAATAACAAAAATAAGGAATTCCAAAAAATTGCAGAAGTGAAATGATTAAGAGTACGAAATAGAATAAAATATGAACTTCAAATAAAGCAAATCAACATTAATGCTATAATTTATTCTATCTACATAAGGTTCATTTAATTTGCTGAATAAATTTTATCCAGATATCCCGGTTATTTTATAGTAATAGTTTAAACTTCTCAATACTGCCTTGTTTCATATATATAAAGAGAGAGAGAGTCGAAGTTCTAATTTAATGGGTCTTTAAAGAAATTCATATGTTAAAAGTTTAATATAAATAATATACTCTTAACATCTGAATATGAAGTATAATATTTATATTATTAATTTCAAAAACTATATTCTTTTAAGATAAGTTATTCTAATATTTTTGTCTCAGTTTCTTTTTCAATAAATGCATTGCTCTTTCAAGAAGTTTACAGTGGTAAAATTTGCATAATTACTAGGTGTTTATCCACATATCCTATTACAAAATCATTATAAAGTTAATTAATGGATTTCTTTATTTCTTTTAAAAAGTATGCGATATCATTAAATTTAAAATTCATGTGATAAATTTCTCTACTAAAATAATACACATTTAGAAAAATTCAATGTAACTTATATTTTATGGCCAATTTAATAATAAAATTGTTTAAACTGGCAATAATGTTTTATTAATAAGTTTGCTATGGTTAGAAATACTGAACCTAAAACTAGTCTTTATTTTCACAATATTGCTTAAAGTATCATCTTTAACAATTAAGAAATCTCCACAGAACAGATTTTAAATCACCAATTAATGTTGGTGCCCCTCGTTAATAAATCCTTTGTAATATTTTCAATTACATTTAATATTATTCTATATATGAATAGTATTATAGTTAAAAGTAAGTTTTACTCACTTTTATAATATTTATAAGATTTTTTAATTTTATTTTTTCTCATGGAAAGAAATTTTATATGGTTTTTAAAAAGTTATTAAAATTAATATTTTTAAAGTATTCATTCAGATAACTAATAGTCTAACATATTCAAATTTTTTTTGTTATCTTTTTATGTAAATTTGACTTACTAGTATTTCGTAATATCCTGTATGATATGCAGGCATTAGTTTTATAACTTATTTTCATTATATAGAAAATCTTTAAGAGTATATTTTTTTCTTAAGACCAAAAAGAAGGTGCATAATTTTAATACTGTAATTAATTTCAAACTTACAATTTAATTCATTAATATTTTCTTAATATCTTCTTAAATCTTTTCTTTTATTCTTACTTTTTCATCCTTTAAGTTTTCTTCCATTTTTACCTTTATTATAATCATTACAATTCTAGCTACTGTTATTCATATAAAAATATTCTTTATAGTTTTTTTTTTTTTTTGTTTAATAATTTGAAGAATATGTATATTATGTTGCAAAACATTAACATCATAAGTATAAATAGAATAATATTAACTAAAAAAATTCAAAGATTCTAATTCACACTAAAGCTCCATAATTTTTTGTTTTCTTTACTTGCAGTTAAAGGTGTAGCACTTTTGATGTCAAACAAGGTTATTGAGCCAAATAGTGTAATTACCCTCGACGATGAAACAGTTATGGTTGGAATTCTTCCAGGATCAACAACAATTTATGCTTGTCCACAAAACAAATCAATTTATTTTAATCTAGAGGCCGATGATTCATCAATTTATCAAACTTTCAATAGTTCATATACACCAGATCAACCCGTTATAAACCCACCAGTACCATCAATTTATAATGATCCATTACCTGACCACCAAATTATTGATGATTATGTCACAGAACCTACATATCCAGGAACTACAATTACATATAAAGAGCCGGCTGTTGTCGATAGTTCATTAAAAGATAAAATTAATCCAATATTCATACGGAAACCGTCGTTCTTCGATAAAGATATTGCTAATGAGGTTGCATCAAACTGTGTTGGACACATGGATCAGTCATGTCCCGTGTGCGGAGAAATAAACTCCCTTCCTTCTGAAGTCTATTGTAATGCTAAATTAAGTAAGTGGATTTATTTGTAGTATTATTGTAAGTATTTATTTGTAGTATTATTGTA
>BMAW01090435.1:36090-109287 GCA_019974015.1 Nephila pilipes | reverse complement strand
AAATTATATGTTTATCAAATATTCAGTAAATTATATGTTTATCAAATGCTTTAGAAAAGAAATGCATTCTTTTAATGTAGTAAATAATAACTATTAGTGTTTTTTTTTTTCAGCTTTGTTGGCCAGAACTATTGGACATCATTATGGTAAGTTTTAGTTAGTGTCTAGAAAAACCTACGTGCAATACGATTATTTTTAAAGATAAAAAAAAATGCGCTTACTTTTAATACGAAATGCATTCGATATTTTTATTCTTTTACATCTGAAGTAAGGGAGGGTGAAAATCAAATTACTTTATATTTTATCTCAAGCAAATTACTATGAGTGAATCTGGCACTATATTTAATTTCTTTGTTTTTTCTCAGACGGAATAGCCGAATAATTTTGATGGGGAAGATTATGATAATTGTATTTCCTCAATATGATTTTGAAAGGTTGAAATGTTATTGTTTTCTTAAATATGGTGCATTTATTTTAGATTTTAAAATTCTGCAATCCTTTCTGCGTAATATTCTTCACCGTTTTTTGTACGTCATCAAAACTTACAAATGTAATGTAGTATATTTTTAGAGTGCTATGGAATCTACAGCTTTGAGAAGCTCAATTTTTGGTAATGATAGGAAGTTATTTTGTTATTTTTGTCTTTATGAATAGGAATGTTTGTTGGTTGTTGTTGTTTTGCCTTTATGAGTAGAAATACGAGGGTTGTTCCAAAAGTAATTTTCGTCTTTTTCTTTTGAAAGAACTCATGGTTCACCAGATAAAACAAACAACCACCATAAGAATCCCCCCCCCTTACTGGTTCAACAATGGAAGTCTCATTAGTGGAGGAGGAATGACGCATGTGCTGAGCGACGAAGAAAACAGAGTAGCAATAGACCGGCGTGCCCGAGTCGGGACTGATAACGTGGTGGGTAATGGAAGTGTGTGCTGTTATCCAGAATGAATGGGCAGATGGTAATATTCATCCATGAACGCTTGCTAACCACATATGACATCAGGTCATATCTGGTCAATTGTTTGGACGCAGGTGTTGCACGTTCTGTGAAGGAAGGCAGTTTGGAGAATGAAGATCGAAGTGAACGTCCTTCCCCATACGCGAATGAAAACTACACAGCTAGAGTATAGGACAGTATTAGCAGATAGGCACGCGCATGACTGTGTCAGACATGGCGTCCACACTGCGTATTTGTCGTGCTCTGGTCCATCCGAAACAATGTCAAGGTGGAGCAGGCAGTGCGATAATTCCTTGCATCGCAGAACACCGAGTTTCGTCAAAGTGGTTTCTGCAAATTGATTGCACGTTATGATAAATGTGTCAATGTTAATTACGACTTTCTCGAAAAATACCCCAAGGTGTACAGTTCGTGGTGCCCGTATTTATTTATTTTATTATTTTTTGACAATAAATTGCCTCTATCGAATACAACTTAATTCGTCAATTTTACATGATGCTTTAATAATGAAATCTGAGTTTACCTAATCAAACACTTCTAGGTAACAGCGTGTTTTTTTTTTTATCTTTGCACTTTAACTAAAATTCATTTCAATCTAAAAAGCAAATTAAGATGCTTAAACCCAAAATGCAGATATCTATCAGTAAGCCGTTAACCTCTATCTCAATTTATTTTATTTAAATTCTATTTCATTCATGTATTACTATCTCTAATTCAATTTGTTTTACTTCTATCATCATGTAATTTACCTAGTCACGTTTCATTCGAGTTGGGAAAAGATTGTAATTTTATTCAAATCAAATTATTATAGTCCCGAAAGTTAATTAAGACAAAATCGCTAAAATACCAAAGTCAAAATCTTAATCTAATCATATATGAATCATAGTACTTCTTATATTACATATATAATTAAAATGAGATTCATAAAAATGTTATTAACTTTCACAAGTCATGACTAGTCTACATTAATTCAATGATAAGTGATACATTTTTAATTTTAAAATAAAAACAGTATGTATTCCTAGAAAACTAGAATTATATAGTATTCTTCGTAAGTGTCCATTGACGTTGCTATTAGCCCAGAGTGCAGTACTACTGTAATTTAATTACTTCTATATTTCTAAACATAAAAATCAACTGTGGCAACCTTACTAAAGAGAATTATTTTTGATCTGACATTCACGCTTCCATAAAATCGTTTCCTTATTACTAAACAGCGTTTATCCAATAATAATTAGTTTAAATACGTAGCTCTCAAAGTCGAGAAAATTTACACTCTGTAACAAAAAAAAAGAATGATTCACCAAAAAAGGTGTTGCAAGATTGAAATAATGTATCGTATGCAAAGATATTTAGATCTAACATGCAAATAATTAAAATTTGGTGTCCAATGAATGAATAGCAGGACCTACAGTGCATCGATACTGCGCACTCAGCTGGTGTATATAAGAAGTTATTCTCAATCTGATGGTCAAATTTTCTGTTGCATTGCTATTTAGGAAGCCTTTCAACGACTGAAAAATTGCCACTCATTAGAGAAACTCATTGAGAAGCTCATTAGAAGTGAGCTCATTACGAGAAACTGTCAGAGTTAGAAAGAGGTCGTATCATTGGATTGAAAGAGGCAGGTTGGACAAATCGGAGAATCGCTCGTCATATGGGTCGAAGCGATGCGGTGATTAGAAGATGCTAGGAAGAAATGGGTGAACAGTGGCAGATTTCAGCGTCATTATGGTAACTGTCGAGCCACAGAAGATCAGGAGGACTGAGTGATTGTCAGATCAGCTGTCACAGTGCCTGATTCATCATTATTAACCGTCAGACGTGAGACCCGCACACGAATGTCCACCATAACCATTTGCAGGTGGCTGATAGAGCGAAATTTACCCTCCTACTGACCACTACGCCACCTGCCACTCATGCTTGCACGTTGTTGAGCCAGATTACAGTGATGCTTGGCTCGATCAGGTTGGAATAATGCTGACTGGGAACATATAATGTTTAGCGACGAATCCCGCTTCCTACTGTGTCCTGACAATCATCGAAGACGTGTCTGGCAGCGTGATGATCCTGCTTTCACTATTACACACCACACAGGCCCTCAACCATAAATTATTATCTGGGGTGCCATTTCTCTTGATAGCAGGTCCCCTTTGCTCTTGATTAGAGGCACACTTACAGGACAGCGGTGCGTCGATGACATTCTGAGACCTGTTTTGCTACCATTCCTTTTGCAATACCCTGGCCTTATTTTTCAGTAAGATAATGTCAGACCACATATGGCACGTGTTGCTATGAACTGTCTTACAGCTTGTAAAACGCTTCTTTGGCCAGCTAGATCTCTCTCCAATCGAGCATGTCTGGGATATGTTAGAAAGACAACTGCATCTACCAGGGAATGTTGATGATCTAGCACGACAATTGGAGAAAATTTGGCAAGAAATACCGCAGGACACCATCGGGGAGCTTTTTCACTTTACGTCACGTCGTGTGGCAGCTTGCATCCAGGCTAGAGTTGGGTCAACATCTTATTGAGCTCGTTATTTTGTAACTCTGTAACCTTGAAAGAAATCGTTCCATTTTTCTGAAATTTTAATCATTTTCTATTCTGTACATAATTTCCCTATTAGCCAACTTTTGTCTCCATCGAACAACTTCTTCTCTGTGCGGTTTTTTTTTTTTTTAGAGTGTACAATCCAATTTTAATATTAGTTTTTATAAAAAAAAAAAAAAAAAAAAAAAAAACAAGATTTTAAAAAATTTAAAATATTTTTAAAAAAAAAAACTTGTTCAGTTGGAGCTCTTGGAACTTTGTATGATATTACAGCTGATAAAATTCCAGTAATGGCTGTACTTCGAGTTTTATATTCAATACCTCCAGGTTGTTACTGTCCTTCTTTACAAGGTAAGAAACAGGTTCGATTTAATTCAAAACTTTGCATAAAATGACTTACATGATAAAAATTATTAATTTGAACATTGTACAAAATAAATAACAAATATACTTAAATAACTTCATAAATAGCAATCACTTCGTTTGTATTAATATTCAACAGAACTTCTTTGCTTTGTTAACTTCTCTAATATGAAATTAATTTTTCAATAAAATCAATTTATGTAAGAAAGAAAATTAACTAACTCACTTACTCACTATATATTCTTAAGAACCGTTAAAAATAAATCTGAAATTACAAGATAGTCTTCTTGAACTTGTGAAACTAAATCTCTGTTAGAATTTTAAGAAATACCGATCATTTTCAAGTCTTTTCAATAAACTGATCAGTTGCAGTAAATCTCAGAATTTCAAAGTAAAGGTTTCTGTCGGATGCAGACTGTACAAGTTGTTTTAGGGATTATCAATGTCACCATCTGGTGGGCAGGGAATAATAGGTTTATTCACATTTTACTGGTGGTTTGTCTTCTATTTCATTACTATCATACTTCTATTTTTTTTACTTCTATTTTTTACATAACTTTTTGACCCAAGACCTATAACAATTATCTAGAGATTTATATTGCTGAATACCATGCCAAAATTGCTATTTCCACTGGAATAGAGATGGATGTTTTGAAACAGATCAAAATTTCGGACAGAGAGGGAGAATTATTAAAATAATTCTAATACCAATTTGTATACGGATCAAAGAATAATTTTCAATCCCTAACACCAAAAGTATCCTTTTTCCCGATATATTATTCATTGATATATTCTTCAAACTCAGTGTAATTTTAGTTCTTGTATATAAAAACTCTCATATCAAAATAATTCAATGATTTAAAAGGTTTAACAAACAAATTTATCAAACCAGATATTTCTGGTTTTTGCAAGAATTATGAGGGCTGGCGGCTCCCTACAACAATCGATTCAGAATCTAATCTGTATTGCTAAGAGGTGTAAGTACAGAGTTACAAATTTGCCTAGATGGACACTTTCACCGTGACTCAAAGTTCTGAGGGTTAGTAACATCCAGTTTTTAACTTTGAGATCCATTTTTATCGTAACTTTACAGGTTTAAAGACTTTTATAATTGTCTTTGTGATTCTATTGGAGATGCAGATCACTGTGTGTTCCATTATCTGATAACTAAACAATTAAACTTCGTTATACCTCAAATGAACTAAATCAATTTGGCTAAACTCTTTATGTAATAATTGTGTAATACAGTGCATCAAAAACGTGGTATTAATTTTATTATTATTATTTGAATATTTTTGAGTTTATGTTTGATTCTTTCTTTGAGTTAATTAAAACCTATTACGGATTCCTTTTGAACTAAAATTGGGATCGGCCTTCTCCCTTACCTGGGATCTCTTTTCATGGCATGTCCCAGCAGTGCATTAATTACATTGTGAATGTTTTGTGGTACTCAGTAGTTTCTGTATGTGTATACACCGGTAGGTTTATTTGTTTCCTGATATTATGCATGTGTGTATATGTATGTGCTTTTATATATTTATGTGTGCTCGTATACTGCATACGTATTGTTTTTCTCTTTGATTTGATTGAGTATTTCTGGATTTTTGCTTTTGTTTCTTGTGAATTAACTTTGATATCAACTCAATAGCCTTTTTCTTATGCTGACTCTTATCCTTCTAAGTACAATTTTCTTAAGCCAAATGTTTCTAGAAGAAAGACCACCTTCAACTTCAGTTTAAATCTTTATTTTTCTGTTCTGATTGTAACGCTTGATCTTGATTATTGGAATGTATTCTGTATGAGTTTGGACGAGATTCTCAGCGTTTTGCACTCATGAATCTCTCTTGGTTAACGTTGCTTCTTTTTGTCCGATGCCCCGTTGAAATGTTGAAAATTTCTATGGTTAACTACTTGTGGCTCTTTTGTATTACCTGTTCCAGCCTGTATTTGTTGATTCAAAAAATATCATCTTGTAATTTTATCATTTTAAATTGGTGTTGATTGGAGAACTAGGGTAGATTACTTCACGAGGGACTAGCTTTTAGAGCTTTAAACCCTTGTTGGTGAACTCATTCCCATAGGATAAGAAAAGAAAATAATTATTTAAGAAAGTTTTGTGGTATTCGAATATTAAACCCAAGGATAAATCGGAGGATTTTACGATTTATCATTAAAATGGCACCCAATTTTCATTTTAACTGTTATTCTCAAGTCAAAAGGTTATGGCATTTATTATAAAAACACTGTATATATGATTATTTTAGAAATATAGAATTGGAAAAGATATTCCCGTACTTATTTTATGTAAAAAATGAAATTGAATATTTTAGGGCACAAGGAATTAAAAATTGCATTTCAATGTGTTTGGGTGCAAATTGAAGTTTGTGTAATAGATTTCATATTTATAACATTACAGGAGATGGTTACCTCTTAATAATTTCGGAAGAATCCGTTCCTCTGACCAATCCTTTATCTTTGAAATTAACTAGAGGAATGCACATATACCCAGCAGATAGAGGACGAACTAGTTTTCCCCCTTGTTTCTTCAAAGACCCTATCCAGCCTCGAAGTAAAGTTTCGAAAAACATTATAGAACTGGAACCAGTGGATAAAGAACTACGCGATGTTTTACCAGAATTATCGAATACGACATGCCCAACCATAGACCACACGTGTCCCAAGTGTGGTGGCATGAGTGATGAGAAATTAGAAGAACTGATTTGCTCGGCTGAAGAAGGTGAGTACTTTAACCTCATTTGAACTTAATACTGAAAAACTTTTATTCCTTTGCAAAACAGGAAGCATAGAATTAAAAAACTTCTTTTATGTTCAGAACTGTGAGTATGCTAAATGTAACAAGGGCCGAGTATTTTAAATGTTTCGACATCCAGCTTCGTTTACTTCAAGGAGTATGAGTACCGAGTTTAATTCTTTTTTTAGGCAATAACTGTGCGAGAATCCTTTAGCAGATATTTGGGTATTTGGTAATACAGAAATTTTCTTTTAGAACATTTTATTAATATTTTCTTCATTGAAGAAAAAAGGTTGCTTCTAAGGTTAAAAATTACTATTACACTAGTTTTATTTGATTTGATTTAATCCTTAAAAGAGCTAGGTGGTGACAATAGATCAGCAATGGAATCAAATTCAAACAACGATTACTCTTTTCTGGCCCCTTACTTTTCAAATTCTCTTGTCACTTCAATTCACATTTTGAATGCAAGTTAATAATATCTTGCAAATTTTCTTATTCTTTATAAAGTTCTTTGGTAGACCATTTGCTACCTGGCAACTGAAATTCTCTCATTAGATCTGAAACGATGAAATAAATTTTTAATATATGAGTTCGTAAATTTATCTCGGTATGAGTTCAGTAATACTATAGGTAATAATAAACATGAAGTAATACAACTACAGTGAGATAAAAGCAATTTTTTTAAGCATTCTATCATCTTTACCTTTTTGAAAAATATTTTTAGTTGATTGGAATGTTCTTAATAATTCCATGTGACAGTTCTCGAGCATTAAATACCTTCGTAATGAATAGTCTCTTAAGTTCACTTCAAGTATTATTGATAACTTTATCAACCTGAATAAATGAAACTATTTACTATCCTCTTAGTACAAGGTTTAAATGGTTAAAAAATGGTGCATTAAAGCGAGACATTATTAAAATTATTTTTTTAATAAGATGAGGGTTATTAGGTACATTCTAAGAGAACATTTTAAGGCAGAATCATATAATAGTAAGAAATTTTTCAGCTAAGGAATAAGAGCCAATTGGAGATCCAAGGCATCAAAACTGATCACTTGGATATGGATAACAGAGGCCAAATTCAAATACTAAGACATAATTTCCATTCGAGATTAAAAGCCTCTATCCACTTTAACTGTACCAATGCCTTGCATACAGTATTCATCCATTGTAGGAGCATATGTCCCCTTTTGAGAAAGGAAATCGAAAGTCGAATCGGGGATCTCTTGACATTTAGGTTGGAATGATGCCTTCATTCGACGAAGGTGACAGGGATGTTTGAATTATGGCAGAGCACAGCATCAAGTAGACGACTTGGAGAACTTAAGGACAGAACTATCCTTAAAGAATATCTCAAGGATATTAGTAACTCATGGATATTAGATCGTAACTAATATTATTCAATATTAGTAAAGATATGATGTGTAACCGGGAACAGCGAATTCGAGAACCATTGCTAGGAGATTCTGAAAATGGTGCCAGAGCTCCAAACATCATTATGCTGGCTATTCTTCATCTGTTCACACCCATTCCATGCCCATTACGTTGTTTTTCCTTTCACGACATCTCAGACTTACATTTCAAACGTATGATTCTTTACCTCATACGGAAAATGTTTTAAAGTTTTTGTTTCCATCCATGTTAGAGATTACTAACTCTATCTGCTACTGAGCACTTTTGGTGTCAGATGAACAAACAACTAATTAATGAATAAATAACATTTCATTATATAATTAATGTACATTTTTGTGACGGGTTGGCCGAAACAAGCCAAACAGCTCCAAACCACGTGTTTGAAACATCAAAATAATGCGATAAGAAAGAAAACACAAACGTATAATTTTACAAAAAAAAAAATAGTAAACAATTATAGGGTAACAGAATATACAAAAGACACTAATAATTTTACAAGTAAGAGGGCTAAATAAAAGTATGTCTTCCAAGCTAAAAAACGCTATTTGTGATGTATAAAACCCTATCGCTTGGTTGAAAGAAAGAAAAAAAAGGTTCGGATAGGATTTTGTAAAAGGTATTTTACCAGGTGCATTAATAAAAAAAAATCATTTGTTTTTATGAAACAGTAAAATTGTATTTCAGATAATTGTGAAAAAGATAGCAGTATTTCTACATTATCTTCCCTCTCATCTCCAATATATATAGTGTGTTAAAAAGAAATAAATAAAAATAATAAAAAAAAAATAGTGCTAATAAATTTCAGAAATACTTCAAACAAAAGTCTAATAACAGAAAAAGATTATTTGGGATAAAGTGACTTTTAAATAACTTTTACTTTTAATACAATGAGCTTAAATTTTACTTATAGTTAGGAACATGAAAAATCTACCTCACACATTATCAAAATGATAAATTTTATCTTTTTACTAACGATATAACACCACTCTTCATTCAGTATTTTCATACAACGCTTCATATAAAAATTTGTTTTTATGCGTATTATTTCAAAATACTACTTAAGGAAATATCGAAAAACAAATATACATCAGAAAAAGCGAAAATTACAGAAAGTATATTATGAACTTAGAAGTGATTATATTTTTATAGAAGAGCTCCTCAAGTGATATTTCAACGGATTTTCTACCCAGTAAATGAAAAACATCAAAGCGCATTTCATGTGTATCAATGTTCATTTCTAAATAATTAAAAATCCAATTTCATATAGTCGGCTTCTACATCATTTTATAATTTGAACTAAATTTTTTGATTCATTTCTTTGTTTGCGCTCTGAAAAATCAATTTCATTTGATCTGACATGTTTATTGTACAATAGATAAACTATTATATAAGTGATTTTATCTAAAGTTATCGAGATATAAAATATTTTAAACTATGGTCTAAATAAGCATTTAAAAGGTATCTATTAATTAGGTTACCAACATGATTTATTGCTTTTGAATTTTGTTAGAACTAGATAACAAGTAATAAATATTTAATGACTGAAATGGCCAAAATTCGAAGTATTTGTTATATTTCTCATAGAAAGAAAAATGACCAATTAAGTTTCTGTTTAGTCGAAAGTAAATTATTTATTGCAAAAAATTAGATAAGTTGTTATAAGAAATTTTCTAAGGGGAATTTTATTAATACATTGAATATCATTTTACAATTATAAGAGAGAAAAAGTCGGAAAGTGTCATCGGTAATGATTAGATTATTTTCAATAATCATCTGTAGCCTCAAAGATTATTTATCTATTAAGAACACTATCTTAGTGTTATTTCTTATCAATAATCTCGAAATCGGATGATTCATTTTGAATAACACTTTCTTAGTTATTCAAAGTAAATCATCCAATTTTGAAATGTTATATTTTCATAAATAAGTGACATAACGACGTAAATAATACATGAATACAAAGGGAAAATATGAAAGTTTTTTTACAGGTATTCTATATAATTTCCTTTAGTTACCATATAATGTCCAAACAGTATGTAGATTCCTGTCAAACACGGAATTTCATTGAGCAGGACCAGAAATCAGTTGTTTAAATTGTCATTAATTCGTGGGTACTGGTGGTGCATACACTTAATCCTTTACAAGCTTCCAAAGGAGGAAATCACATTTGGGTCTTATCAAGTGACCTAAGCGGCCACATGTGTAACATCAAGTCATTTGGTTCTCTGCTGCGGATCAACTTCGATGTAGCTCCATGTTAAGAAAACCTCTGTAGCTCAGAGTTTTGTCCTCCATCTCCTAGGAAAAAGAAGTTGGAAAAATCTTCCTCTATCAGGGGGGAAGAGAGCTTTGCCACATATTCAAATAGATACTACGAGGGACTATTTTATCCTCAGAAAAGACTTATCCATAGGTCTTTGATACGGCCATTACACAAAAAATTGCTCTTTTTTTTTTCAATATTTTCAAGCTAAGTATGCTATTTGTTGAAAAATATAAGTATTTGAATTATTTAAAATTTTGATTTTGTTTATTTAATAATTAATATATAATTTTACAATTAATCTATCACAACTCTACATTTCTTATCTTAAGATCTTGGATTGGAAGAAACTGTTTTTACAAAAAATATTAATCGAATGATAAAGTAGTTTAATACATAAGAACCAATATAGCATTGATAGAGATATTAAGATTTTTTTACCGATAAATACTGTTTCTGATTCTCGATAAAATTGTTTTGGTATAATTATTCATTCATTTCTTTAGTTAGTTTTTCCTAAGCAATTTTTCACATTGATATATTTTTTTTTATTTCAGTTTTGCTGGTTTCGAGGAATGAGACTTCAGTCAAAAGTATGACGCATTTTTAATTTGGAATTTAATACTTCTTTCCTTCCTAATATATGCTCAAGCAATTATAAACTTTTTCTCGGAACTATTATTTCTCATTGTAAGAAAAGCATTTTTTTTTTTTTTTCATTCTTTGATTCAACTTTTTTTTTATTCTTTAATTTTTTTAGCTTCCAGAAAACCACTTAAAATTGGAAAAACTACTTTTACACGTGAGTACAAATGATTTAATTTAGAAAAAAATATTCACCATTTTTGTTTCTAATTCATCAATCTACAAAAAAATTTGAAAATAATCACCTATGTGATCCAAGCGTTTGCACTAGGAATATTCTTAAAGCACTTAGAAATATAATAGCATACAATGTTAATACATCCTGCATCCTCCGGCAAAACTATTTATTTGTAATAAGTTCAATTTATTGAATATAGATAATCTAACTTCCAAAAAAAAATTTTCAAAGAGAGATAGTTAAATTATTTTCTTAAATACAATATGGATTCGAAGCTGTTATATTTAATAAATTTTTAGAAATTTTTTTAATATGTTTTCCGAGTAAAACTTGATATTTTAGATTATTGTAAGTAACTTCTCCAAAAACTAGTTTTTGCGAAGAAATAACAATCTTCAAATAAGAAAAGAAATGAAATGAAATAATTGAACGTTTTCAGGCGATTCTGATCCAGCCATCTCTGATCTGTGAGCGAAGCCTACATGAACTCTAAGTCAAGATTAATTACGCTTAATTTTTTTTAAATTTTAATCACAATTTATTTTTCTATGAATAATACTTTTGTTCGTGCCAGTAATTTTTCAGAGAAAAATTCAATGTGTTTTGTTTATTTTTTTTAAATACTGCCTAAAATGGCTCCTTAAAAAATCATTCAGAAGTGTATCGCACTTTCATCAATTTCAATAATTCCTCAATTCAATGTTTCATTTTTTTTCATCAATTTTTCAATCAATTATATATATATATATAATTCGGTTCTTAATTTTCTTGTGTGTTTTTTTTTATTTTTATTTTATTACTAATTTATAAGTAAGTATTTTAATTACTTGATGAATTTTTTTATTTTAGTTTATATAACCATTTTTAATAATATATTTTGTTGATGGGAATAGTTAGGCTTATAATTCTAAATTCTAGAATAACCCATCTTAACAGGCCTGTTCCAACATTCAGTATATTATTCTCCATTTTTATCTTTTCAAAAAAGTGTTTCGCTTCTTAAATTTTTCATATATATATATATATATATATATATATATATATATATATATATATATATGAGAAGTTTATTGTATTTTCAGAGCATTTCAAAAGAAAACATTATTCGTTGGAGATAGATATTGGACGTAAGTAGCTCATCTTATAGATTAAAGAATATCATTTTATTACTAAAAAATTATTTTTATAAAAGAGTATACAATACAATAACTATACAAGAACGTAAATAAACTTTTTTATAGGATTTTGTCTTAATGCGGTCTTTGACTAATGACAAAGAACCTGGTTGAAATTTCGATCATATTTCCAGGTAGAAAGTTGTTCCGAGTTTCTTATTAATTTGAGACGTTACAACACATACTTCTGTTAATGATGCAGTATTCTTAATATTCAGGAACATTCCAAAAATGCACCATTTTTCACGTGAATGCGTAAAGTTCGAAAGCCATTTTGCATTACAGTATAGGAGACGAAACATGGAACACATTTCACGCTAGAAAAAAGGGAAATGAGTGATGAAAATGAGTAACGTTATAAAATATGCTGTTCTAAATTATAGCGAAGTCAGAATATAAAATTAAAGCTTTTTTTATCGGAAAATGTATTCTAATTTCAGGTTCAATACGCGAGGATAGCCTTAAGAGTAGAAAGATTTATTGTTCTTCATATGTTCGATTTCTTTCTTATTTAGGGTCCCTATAACTAGTTTATACTTCCAACACATGAACGGTTTTTTTTAAATTAGGAATTACACATTATTTTTGGAGATGTATTTTTCTGCCCTCCTGCTTTAAATATATCAGACCAAAGAAAAAAATATTTAGAATATATGAATAAAAGCACAATAACAAAAGCTCTTAATAAACTAAACGATTATTTTTACTGACTCAAAACTCAATTTGAATATTATTTACAATAATAGAAAATCTAGGTTGTCAGTTGCGATAGGAAGGCTTGAAGAGTAATTTGTCCTTTCACAGGTAGATTTTTCTTCCATATGAAATGGTATATTTTCATAATTCTAAATTACAGAGTCTATCGTTTATATATGTAATTAAAGGATGTCGTTTATTCCAGTAAATTAAACATCTTATATTTCAAAAAGAATCTAATTCTTATCGCATAGCTTATATTAAATGCATAGTTAGTCATAAAGATATTAAAATCAAGTTTTATTATTATAATTGTCAAAATTTCAAAGTGCTTTCAAATTAGCTTATTATGATTCTATTTTGTAAATTAATGTAAAGAGATTTCTTTAAAATGTAATAATTAAAAAAAAAAATAATATAGCATAAGAATAATTGTGGAGCATTTTAAATGACCACAATTTGGACTTAATGGATTTTTCGGGATGTTAAGATTTTGAGGGATCATTGTTTTAGATATTGTATTTCTGCCTTCAGTTTGTATCGTTCGTTTTTAGTTATTTTATATCGTTTATATTTAAACTTTATTGAGAATATAAATCGAGCTTAGAGATTTTCGGAAATCCACTTATCGAATCTTTGATTTGAAATATTAAGACAATGGTAAAAGCAATTTGGATAATTTACAGCTTTTATAAGAGAAATTCTCAAATCGCCTGATAAAAAAAATCGCCTAAGACCATGAGATAAATTAGAGGACAAATAGTATTTTTTAATTCATGATAAATATAAAGTTCTAATATATATTGTTAATATATAAAGTTGTTATTAAACCATATAAAAAATGAAGTTTTGATAATGCATTATGAAACAATATACATATAAAAAAAATCTTTTCGAACTCTTAAAAAATTTAAATATAAGACGTTTTAACTAGAAATAGACTCAGGAATATTGAAAATAGAGCACAAAGAAGTGAACTTCGAAATAAAGTGAAAAGTACGAGTAACACACAAAATGATATAGATAAGAGATTCACTTGATCCAAAATTAAGACAATTAAAAAATACAGCGCATACAATTAGACAAACACAATGCGATTTCAATAGTGCGGTAGACCGGCTCCTGCTGCAATACATGCCGCAACACAGTCCGACACTGTATTGATTAGAAATGGAATTTTGTCCTGAGGTAGGTGGGCCCACAAACCTCGATCAGTTACCTCCGCATCATATACAAAGTGACACGATTGCATCTAGCATTTCAGCTGTTCCTGCAAATGGTTTATAAGGGACATACCCAGGGGTGCGGGCTGAACATGGAAGAGTCTGAAAATGACGTAGAAAGTCTTGAGTTCTCGATCTGTTTGCGGACGAACATTATCTTGTTGAAAAAATTGTCATTGGGAGACCATTTAGGAAAGGTCCCACGAAGTATTGAAGAATGTCACCAACATAACGCTGGCCCGTTAAAGTTCCACATAGCATATTTAGAGAAGACCGCTTATTATAGGCAATGTGGGGGGGGGGGGGGCGATCATTATGCTTGCTGTACAGTCAATGTGTCAAGTAACAAAGTGGATGGAACTGTACCGTTCAACACGGCGCCTCCATGTTCATACGCGGTTATCGTCTGTCCTCAATAAGAAACTGGATTCATTACTAAGCATCATGTTTTGCCAGTGTGTTGCATTGCACGTTACTCTGGCTTGGCATCACCATAGATGGAGTCGTTGATGTTTCTGCGTTAAAGGCAGTTCACGAAAAGGGAGCTTGGACTACAAATTCGCTTCTTCAAGATATCTGGTAAGGGTTTGTGAAACAACTGGCAACCCTACAGCTGAATGAATCATAGAACAAGTCACTGTGGGATCCACGAGAGCTTGCCACACAATGCTTCAGACCATGTCCCCTCGCGATCTTTTTGGTCTCTCCAAACCCGGTTCTACCATTTCGTGTACACTTCTCTCAAAATGTTCTGATGGCTCACTCCAACGATTAGCCTGGCGAGGAACACGGCGTTTTGACAAGACTGTAGTTTTCATGCCAATGACCAATCCCCTCTCAAACTTTCAAAATGCCTTCTCACACGTCTACTTGACATTCTTCTCTTATTTAAAGTCCTCCTAGAGTCAGAATGTGACCGCTATGATTACGAATCTCCCACTGTGTCCGGTTTATATAGGACACACTCCCCGAATACATCTCCACTGCAGGGTGTCAAGTTATGCTCATCGGCACAAAACTTGGATCACTTTCATATCAGACATCCTTCAACTACTTTGCGAAATTTCGCGATTGCAGCTCACTTCCTTCTTGGTGCCTTTTTTCAATGTTCCTGAATGTAGCTTTCGCTTAAAATCTATAAGAGTTGCGTGTAAAGGAAAAAAATTAAGTGTTTGAGACAAGAATGCAATTCAAAATAAGGATTTTGTAAAAAAAAATTAGGTAATCCTCAAAGATAACTGCTCGTTAAGCATTTGAAATATTTTTTTTAAATAAAGTAATGTACTACTTTTTAAATTAACCAATTCAAAAATATTTACACATACATAAAAGACATTTAATTGTTCAAATAGATATTTTAACGCTCACGAGGCTGGTTCAGTACACAACAATAATTATGGGTTGTAATTTTTAAATAATGGTTTCTTATGTTTAGATTAAAATCATTAAGTGTACTTGCAATTTGTACTTAAGAAAACTTTACCTTTTTTTTTTCAGAATAGTTTCTTTATAAGAAAGAATACAAAATCATGATTTTTTTTTCTCTGTTTTTACTCAATATTTTGGGAATGATTATTGGGAGAATGATAATCATTCCCAAGATATTGATAATGAATGAATATTTCACTATCAATATTTTGGAAATGGTTATTTTGGAGAAACTTAACTTGAAATAAGAATATTTTATTCCATCTCCTGTATTAAAATTCATGTTTAAGAAAATTCACGAAAAACACAATTTTTTTTAAGAAACTCAAGCAGAATTTTTTGCAAATGACAAATGTTATTGAAATAATTTTTTCCTCTATTTCAACATTAATTAAGAACAAATCAATCGAATCACGAATTCTTACAGTTTTTTTTCTCTGCTATATCGAATGTACTAGTAAAGGAAACCTTCTGATAAGCTTATACGATAATATAAATGTTTTTCTTTCTTTCTTCTTTTGTATTTAAATTATAAGATTTCAACAATTGAAAAATATCTGCGATTCACTGCAAGTCAAATTTTATTTAAAATTAAATATTGTTCCACATCTTTACAATGTACAGCTTAAATACTTGAGGATTTTTTTTTCTTTTTTTTTTTTTTTTTTTTTTTTTTTTTTTCAGAATATGAACATACCTGTACATTTCCATTAGAAAAAGGAAACTGTACAAGATCCATTCCTCGTTTTTATTATGATGCAGAGGACGAAATGTGTAATGAATTCTCATATTCTGGATGCCATGGAAATGCTAATAACTTCCAGTCATATGAGCAATGTGAAGACAATTGTTTGTGTAAGTAGTAATTAACTGAAATTTTTGAAATAGTACTTTCTTTATTATTATGTTGAAATGCTCAACGAAATAATTTTAAAGGAATTGGAAAGCTTAACGAATAGGATTAATAAGCAAAACATATAATGGTATCCTTCGAACCATCTCGTATACCATCTTAAAGTTTATTTTAATCACAAGACCTAAATTTTAAGCTCCAGCACAGACAAATTAATCAAAATAGTTAGTTATTTCCAAAATATCATTCATTCTCAAATGAGAGAGATGCTCTTCACAATTAAGTCCCTATCTGCGAGTACAAAAAAACTCTAATTAGAATATTTGAATAAAGCAACTTATATTTAATATGTTAATAAATTATTATTTAGTTCAAAATTCCTTTTTAAATATGTTAATGTTACTTTCAGGTTAGATGGAGGAGAAGTTATTTTTTTACATTTTACATATTATTATACTTAGAGAGTACAATATTCTTTCCTCTGAAATTTTTAAATGTTTTTGATTAAATATTTAAGAGTGCCTCTTAGGGTTAGCTTATACAATCAATTTTTAATTGCACAACTATTTAATTAATAGTCAAAAATGCATTAGGTTCAATGGGGAAGTACAAATTACAAACTCTATAGTTGCTGGACAAAAAGAAATAAAACGATAGAATTCCTCTTTTGACTAAACTTTGACTAAACGAAGGGCCACCTAACAATTTTGACCATCGACCCTCAAATATTTTATTATTCTTTTATCTACTCCCTTTTAAAAAAATGATGAAGAAAAAACTTATCTGTTTCTTAAATTATTTACCATAAAATCTTGACTATAATACGCACTTTTTTCCGCATTTTGGTCCGTAAAAATGAAGATGCATACTATACTCGAGCGAAAATTACAAAAAGGTTTTTAAACAACGAACGTCCAGCAGCTATAAGACATTGTTTCAACGCGCGTGCTGTTCAGGTGTTCTTTTACATAAACGGGAATTTACAGTATATGTCGCAAATTATATATACGACGGCACCAATAGTTATGACTTGGATGCAACAATAGTTAATAATAATGTTAACAACAATAATAATAGTTAATAACAATAGTTATGTTCCAGTAAAAGTTATTAAGACCGATAATTTGACAGTATTGTTTGTTTTCTGTTAAAATTTAAATTTTTTTTAATAACGAATTTGATGTTTTCGTTTCTTTTTATTAAATATTTCAATTATGTTAATGAATACTTGTGAAATTTTTAAATAAAATGTTGAAAAATTATGGTTTCGTATTATATTCGAATTTTAATTTTTTCCGAAAGTTTAGTGCCAAATCAAGTAAGCGTATTATACACGCTTTCGTATTATAGTCAAGATTTTAGAATATTTTATTTTTAAAAATCAAATTTTTACATAAATCAATGAGAAGGATATGCTTGATGACTCTTGGCTAGATTAGCAATATTTGGTTCAAAAATTTGTTCATTTCAGCCTTAATTTGCCTCGGAGCTCCATATTATATTTATTTCTCTGCTTTGTAATAATAGAATTAACATGACAGAAGCCAAATTCAACCATATATGAATTTGGGCATGCAACTATATTAATGAAATACCACATCACAAGGTTTTGGATATTTTTGCGTAATATTTATATTCGTACAAAATGTACTCACAGTTAAATTATTAAAAAGCATCTTTGTGCTTCAAGGTCAACTAATAATTCGATGACTTTGTCTTGCAAATGACTGTTGATATTTTCAACTTGAGCAGAAAGTGGCAAGATAATCCATTCTGGTATATCCATGCTTTCAATATCTCCAAAGCATAATTTAAAACCATTGCTTAATTTTTGGTTATGATTTGTATATATTTCCAATTCTTCTTCGGTTCTATGCAATTGTCATAAATTTGAAAGAAATTGAAAATCATTACGTAACAATGACGACTTACACAATTAATTTAACTTGAAAGGTAAAAAGAATTAACCGTGCTTAAATTAACTCAATATACTTTCCTTGGAAACATGTTTGAATATAATTGAACTTTGCAAACACATCTGCCAAGTAAAAAGTACTGCTTTTTTTAAATTTATTTATTTTGCAATTCGTGACTTACCGCTAGATTAAATTCTGGGAGAAAATCTGTAATTATTTCAAATAATTCAATAAGTCAATTAAAACATGCACATCTTGACATCTATCGTATTTCAGTGTGTAATAAAAATTAGCTTGATAGTTCATTATTTTCCTCGCAAAGCTTAGCAAACAATCGTGATTTAAGAGGTTGAGTTCCACTTTGACTAACTAATTTAATACACAACAGTAATGTATTATGAAGATCGCTACTGGGATATTTTTCTACTAGATTTGTTCTTTGTAAGACGTAATGAATGGTACGTATACCCCATACAGGTAGTTTATTCTTAAGTAAAATTACAAAATCTCGGTTGCAGCGGCCTACCACAGCAGGCACCCCATCTGAAGCTATAATAGTTATATTATTTATAGAAATGTCATGCTTGTTCAAGGTTTCTTTTAAGCACTGATATTTTCTTGTTCCTTTTACATCAATTTCAAGATATTTAGAAAATAAAAATTCGTCAATAATCTAACATTCATTTTACTAAAATATCTTACATAAGGCATGAAAAGTGAAGAACTTCCAAACGTGGCTAGAAAACTTACATCTTAGTTTCAAACCACAATGTTTTCCACATCTTTGCACATTTCATCGATACGCCTTTTTACCGAATTGAAACTCAGTGGTAGGCTTCTGAAAACAGTGGCAGAATCTTTTTTAATTACTGTTTCAATGACATCTTTAATAGCAGGTATAATCATATCTTCTGTGGTTGAATAAGGTTTTCCCTGTTTTGCAATATTGAGAGAAATATACGAACATATTAACTTTCCTTCATTATCAACTTCAGTTGTCGGTTTAATAAATTATATTAAGGTTAATCGTGTTGCATATATTTCTTTACGTTTTTTTTAAAATAATCCAAATTTTTATTCTTTTTATCCGAATGCATTCTCTCAAGGTGATCTTTTAATTTGACCCATTTCATGGCAGCATTGCTAAAAGGTTTCTTTACAAAGAAGGCCACAACAATTTTCTTTCGTCCATTGGCGAAGATAAAAAACCAAATTTTAAATATACCACTGAATATTGTCGGCATTTTTATTTAGAAGTCGAAGCTGCCATTGCGGTATTAAGAAGAGTCCTAATAAAACAATTATTAAACAGCCAAAAAAATCTACTTCCACGAAAAAAGAAACACAGGTTTAAAAGTAATGCTGATAAAGAGCAATGAATACAAAGAAGTTGTAAGGGTTGAGGGTCGGATGGAAGGGTCGACATATTCTAAAACACTTAATTTATTTACAACACAAGTTTGATCAAAACAAGTTATGATAAGCAGCCAATTAATAAATATGAGGACAATTGACGAAGTATGCGAGATATGAGAAGACTTTAAATACTTCAGTACACTGACTAAATTTAAGAGCTCCGACTTCTAAGCTATCTAGTTTCGATCGTCACCTTAAGTAATACAAATATCAATTACTAAATATTCATTGCTCCGCTAGAAGTCTATCCTATCTCTCCTCTCCTTCTTGAAAGCTTATACTATGTATATCAGTCTTAATTTGCATGATCACGTTCTCTTCTTCGGAGGAAGCTCTCTATTAAAAATAATTTCTAAGGCCCGAAAATTCCCCAAGAGGATTGTTTGTGACAAGATCGCGAATAGAGCCGTCACAAAGTCACCGCTCTCCAGAGTCGAAGCCACTATGCAAAAGGGATGGGAGACGAAAGATGATGAGATATAGACAGCTTGTGCCTTTTGTAGCAAAACGAAATAAGAATCATTTCTCATAAGTCTGAGAATGAGTAATACATTGTGAAATATACATATTTTAAACGGTAAAACAAGATAAATAATTATTATAAAAAAATATGCTGGCATGAGAAATTAAATAAGTTATAATATGTTATAAAAACATTTCTTACTATACTGAAATTACAAATGGCATTCCAAACGAAAATTGTACATACAGCGTTGCTGTCAATAAATTTGAGATTGAATACCCTTGGTATTCATTCATCGATCCTTAATCGAGTACCTAGATTGGATCGTCCCTTAATTTTACTATATCGACACCCAGAGGTTGATATCGACCACTTTGCCAACCCCTGGACTAAACATCGACCACTATTGTACAGATATCGATGGACGAATATAAATCAATGAATGTATTGTTACAAAAATTTCGATTTTGAGTGGGTGTACAGGTGAAATCAGTCTAACACGGAGGAGGATAGTGGTAAATGACACTTTATTCACAAATATTCCGGACAAGACGAACACGGATAGAAAATCTTGGACAGATTAACAGTAAAATTAAATTGGTTGGTTTATTGTTTTTAATTTCTGGCACTGAATCCTAATGGGATGCATGGTGCCAAACGTCAATTCCGTAAAATTAGGAAACACAACATTAATCCAAATTAGTGATACAACAGGAACAACAACAGCACTTCTAAAGACAGTCACATCACCTTCAATAACGTTTGTTTAGCTGCTTACTAGTTCGCACTACGGACAAATATCTAAAGCAATACTTCCCATGTTTCCGACAATCCAAACAGATACTTAATTAATAACCCCACTTCTTGGCAGATTATCACAGCCCTTTCCGATAGTTTCAATCAGGCTGCATGTTTCTCTTTATTTATAGTAGTTCCGGCCAGGTGAGACGTCACAGGGAAAAATTTAGGAAAAGTCCCTAACTTCCACCCTAATCGAGATATCAATAAGATTCTAGCATTTCCGAGAACTATCTTTTTGTTGCCAAATTCGACAATTTTTTTACCAAAATGGTTACCAAGGAAGGAGTCATTGCTTCTTGGTATTTGACGAAATTTCAGTAAATGTCTCTTTTCCATTAAAAGAGCAACGTTTGAGAGAATTTCCTTCACATGTGCGTGACAGCGTGCACCTACGCTTGACTAAATAGTTGCTGAGTGACTTATCAGCAATGATTTTAAAGCCATTCGCTGAGAAATTTTTTACTTAGCTACTTCGTGAACGCAATTTTTGAGTTCTATACAATAATTAAGCTATTCTTTGCTGTTTTCAACCATATTTTAAAATATTTACTATGAAAAATGTATTTACCTCACTCTCATTTTTGTGAAAAATCGGCCTTTCCCGAGCATGTTGCGGCTAAGGGGAGTAGAGGATATTTCGACTTCAAGAAGTAAGTCCTTTAAATATCAATTAATTAATTTGAATTCGGCTTATCACCGTTTAATTTAACTCAAAGTTTAAGATTTTACAAATTTCATTTAAGTTTTGAACTTTGCAATTTTAAAAGATTTACTCATAGCTGCATTTTCCTGTTTTAAGAGACTTACAGAGTTATATAGTTTACCCATAAATAATACCAAAATAAACAAACATAACTAAGGAATCGAATGTGCCTAGAAATTCTAGATTTCATTCTTAGAATAAAAATTATTTAGAAAGAAAGAAAACTTAATATGTTGACTGCATTTCATCCTACAAATGCTTCAATCCATTTTCAGAAATTTACAAGATAGCAGGATATTAAGCCGGAAATATTTAATTGGTTAGTTTTATTAACATCGCACTAGAAACAATACGAGAGCTTTTGGCGACAGACTTCAACCTGAGTCAAGTGACGAAGACAACACCTGAGCTAGCACCCTCCTCTCTTAACCTCGATACTACGCCCTCGGGAGGACTTTGAGCCTCGACAGACTTAATGTGCATCAGCTCCGGCTACACGGTGGGTCTCTAGAGACATCCAAGGCCCAAACCCGCGAATGACAAAAAAAAACCGCACGAGTCCACGACTATATCACTCTGTAAGCCACCAAGACTACTGCAGCCACCGGAAATATTTGAAAACATTTCAAATATAATAACTCTATTGTCAACCTGGTCACTTGACCTAGGTCGCCAATAGTCCTCGTGTTGCTTCTAGAGCTACTTTGATAAAATCAATCAATTATAATAAGTAATCAAATTTTTTAAACAGTTTTTTTATAGTCTTTAAAAATTATAATAATTAGGTAGAATAATTAATCGAACTTTTTAAAAAAAATTCAAGAAATTTATTAAAATAACTGTAATAATTTAAATCTCTAGGACAACTATCGATTGCATGTGCACAACTCACAACAAAACAGTTTAGTCGAAATGAAATCGTGACGCTTTAATAACTCGAATTTAACAACTTAGACGATGAACAATCGTTTCTGTATCGTTTGTGTATTTTTTTTAAAAAAAAAATCTATTTTTTAAAATAGAACAATTTAAATCATTTAAAAATTCTAATGATTTAAGCTTTGTGAAATGTAATAATACATTATTACTGGATATTTTCAAATTCTTAAATATGTGAAAATTCTCTTTAGGAATTAATTTTAGTCAGAAAACCAAAATACACAATTTTTTTCGCCAAACAATTTAGTTACGATGAAAAACTGTATACATAACTACTAAATTTAAACACTTTGCTACTCTTTTTTTTATTCTTTTTATATTTTTATATAAATGCTTCATTTAAAACAGAATATTATAAAATATAGCTAACATTTATTACTTTATTTATAAAAAAGAATTATTATCTGAAATGTATTAGAAATGGTTTTAAGAGAATAAAAAAAATTATAAAATTATTTTTTTTTTAAATCTGAAAATTCGATATCTTAGAATTTATACAAATTTTATTTTTAAATTTCACAAAATAAGAATAAAAACAATACTAAAGTAGAAATACACACCAATCATAAAATTTAAGGGATGACAGAAAACACCTAAACAATCAATTTTCACCATATAATGTATTGGCAAAGATCAAGTGGTAAATGGAAACGGCGCTGTAATGGCAAGCATAAGGCGCGAATATCTTTCACGTCGTCATTTCTGCCGTGGATTTTAGGAGACAGGGTCTTTTCCTGATAACTGTATGTCGTCATGCCTCATGAAATCCAAGGTAGAATTGACGATGTGGAAGAAAACTCGCGTTTTATGCTTCCCATTACAGCGCCGTCTAGCGGTTCACCGTTTGCTCTCAGCCTCTGCATTGTATTGGGGAAATTACTTGTTTAGATGTTTTCTATCACCCCTTAAATTTTTGCTCATGAGTTTCCAAACATCCTCTGCGAGGGGGGGTGTTATGTTATATTATAAAATATTACATTACATCATTACATTATATCACATTACATTACATTATATTATATTATATTATATTATATTATATTATATTATATTATATTATATTATATTATATTACATTACATTATATTACATTACATTACATTACACAAAAATTTTGAACAGTTCTTCGAACATCTGGAGCATCTGTAAGCTCATTAAATAATTTTTTGTTAATAATGGAGTTTTTTTTTTCAGATGAAGATTTTTGCATGCAAGGAAATCTGAACATCGAAAAGATTATAAAAAGCTCCGATGATCCGCATTATTTGAGCAACGAGCTCACTTACACCTTTCCGGAACACTGTGATTGCCCACATGTGTTTCAAGGTTAGCATTTTGAAGAAAATTAAATAAGAAAACTTATCAATAATTTTGTAATACAGTACTGTTAAGTTTGTTAAAACTGCATACGCTCAAATTACTTCATTATTTAATTATTGAAAATGATTTTACATTCAGAATTCTTATAGAATTTTCTTTATTATTATTTCAAAAAAAATCTATTTTATGACGTTTAAAAATATTTTTTATAAAACCTTTTCATTTTTTTATTTTTTATAACAATGATTCTTCAATAAGAGATTTTTATATCCTTCAAAGGAATTAATTTTTTAATTTATGTAATAACTTAATGTGTTACCTTTAAGAAACTCTTTCGGTTTTTCATGTTCTAAATCTAATAAGAGAGAGTTTATCAATTGAATATCAATTTGGTGTGAGAGAAATATCATTTCATTCTTCAAACTAATTTTCCTCTCAAAAATTTCTTCGAATATTAATGCCTTTCGCGTAATTAAATAAGTCTAATCATTTTAAGCAATAATGTTATTAAAATATATTCAATTGAAAATAGAGCACAAGGGTTATAAGGATAATAATTGTTAGTTCTTTTAATTAAGAGAATCGAGAAGTCTTTTTAAAATAAACGAAGGGCATACGGAAATTACATTATAGATATTTTTAGTGTTATTCGCAGATAATAATAAAAATAACTCAAAAATGTATTTTTTTCATCTCACTCGCTCTAATTTACTCCAATTATAATAAGCAGAAATTTAAAATATATTTATTAAAACTACTAATACTGTACTTAAAAGGCAGCAATTTAAATTTCATTTATGAGCTATTTTTGTTAGGTACAACAATACTTCACCGACGTTTTAAATACAGGGCTATTCAAAATGAATCATACAATTTCAAATTGCTATAGTTTTCATAAATAAACGACATAGAACGATAAGTAATGATGTATGAATGCAAAGGGAAGCTATGGAAGTTTTTTAATTCATGTAATGTCAATTCGATAAGTACATTTTTGCCTAACACCTTGTAAAGTGTTGGCGGTAATTGATTGTACAGCAGCAGAAATCGGTTATTTAAATTTAAATAAATTTGCAGGTAATGATGGCGCATACACTTTACCTTTTACAAACCGAGGAAGAAATCGCTTCGGGCCATATCAGGTGACTTAGGTGGCAGCTGTGTAATATCAAGTCATCTGGTTCATTGTTCAAAATAGCTCCTTGAAAGCTTCTAAAACAGATTTTGTGAAATAGCTTCACGAAGAAAACATTAGGGCCGTCTATTGTTCCCAATACAAAACTTCCAGTTGTCCTTTGCATTCATATATTACTTATCCTTCTGTGTCATTTATTGTTGAAAGTATGGAATTTTGAAATCGGATAATTCATTAAGAATAATCCTGTACTTTATATTCCTTATCTCGTCACTCATTCCACAGTAATATCAAGTTTCAAAACTGATATATAGCATCAGATTTACCTCAAAAATTCACTTACCGAGATAACTCAGATTCGTCTATGTACAATAAGGTTCTGAAAAGAATTTCTTTTAAAATTGAAACAATGTTATTTTCCATTAAATGGTAGCATTATATTGTTATCTATATTGACTATCAATAACATTAAAGTCAACTATATAAATAAATTAAAAATATTTAAGGACATCCTCATGACAGCATTTTATAAGTCATGTATATCGTAAACATTTATTTCTAAAATCAAAATTAAGAAAAATTACATAATCTAAAAACTACTTGGTTACTTGCAGTTACTGCTGATTTTTTTCCCCGTTATTTTTATTTAGAATTAGTTTCAAACGAATTTTTTCTGTCAAGACACAAAAAAAAAAGTCAGTCATAGGCCAGCTGTAAATATTAATAAAAAGAATATATTTATCTATTAACTGATAATGATTGGTACGAGGGTGGTTCAAAAAGTACTTGTATTTGAAGATAGATGGCATCAATAAGGCAAATTGCTGTCACCATTCGGTGCTTCCATTTGTTAAACGGAGCCGAAATAAATTTGACTTTGATGAGACCTGGATTTATCATTATTCGTGGAAATCAAGCAAAAATCAAAACATTGGGTTGTTTTCGATGAATTTTTTCCACAAAAGGCAAAGATGGTCACATCGGCTGGAAAAAATGTGATGAATTTTTGAGCACCATGATCATGAATACGAGTAACTGAGACTTTGACAGCTACCCGGTGAATCACAATGCAAACTAAAAACGAGCCGTTTCTGAGGCTACGAGCTCTATCTCATGGAATTTCAAAGGATATTTTGAACGACACTCGATTAATATATTCTTGTTAATGACGTTTCAACGAACAAAACTTCCTTTATAGAGAATATATACAACTTAGCAGATTTATTGAATGAAAGCAAATTGATTTACTAATTTAAACGAATAAAATATGAAAAGGAACTTTCTGAGGAAAATAAAAAAAAATTAATGTCTTGGTGAAAGATCAAATAAAGCCTGTTAAATCATTTCCAGTGCTAGTCTCATTGTAAAATCTGGATAAAAATGTTCTCAGTTACACAAAATATTTTCTGACCAAACTTTTCATTAATACAAATTAAGAGAAATTTGTCAAATTTACGCAATTATATGTCTTTCCGACAAAATAAATTTTAATTTAATTTTCATAATTCGAATGATTGAAGTGAAACATTTTTCATATAGTTATAGGAAATACGTAAATATTTGTTCGTATTTTGTTTACAAATGAGCATTGTGAGTTAAATATAAAAAGGCACTTACACAGCAATAACTTTCCATTAATTCTTTCATCAAACCTGGTCCTGATAATACATAAAGCTCGGTATTATAAGCATAGAATACATTTTACAGATGTTTGGAATGTAGATCGAAAAATCATCACCAAAATTACCAAACTTTTGTCATTTCAGTTATAAATTCGCTTTTAATCATGACAGCTGTGCTTTCACAGTAATATAAAAACAGTTAAATATAATTGACAAATAAATTTTTTTAATAATTCATTTAATGAACCCCTGACTTAACTGCCAAATCTTACTTAAATATATTGCTAAAAAGTCATCGTTAAAAATTCATTCACCATATATTGCTAAAAAGTCACCGTTAAAAAAAAACACCTTTCTACGCGTATTTCAATTCAGTAGCGTACCCAGAGAGAGTGCAAAATAACATATGCACTCCCAAAATTTTTACGCAAAATTGAAATAATTCAGGATAATTCTTTAACTATACTATTATATTATTTTCTAGATTTTATATGTAATAACTTTTTTTTCTCCTCACGCTTAATTTTTTGTATTAATATTTAAGGGAAAAAAAGAATTTCGATTAAGCCGATTTCTGAGAAAAGAATAGAAAAGTCTTTGCTGTCTCTGAGAGCTCTTCTGTGTTTGTAGATGAAGAGAAAGGGATAGGGGTTTCATCCCTAAAAAATGCAAACAACCCCCCTCCGAAAAAATACAAATTTTATTCTTCTGGTATCTTAATTAACTTTCTTAAATGATCTTTACTTTGAAAATTTTTGTAACTTGATAAAATTGTATCAAATTTTAAAAAGTCTTAAAGAGGAGGAATAAGATTGATGATTTACTTTTTACCAAGTGGTTATTCTAAACCAAAAAATTGCTTCTATCACGGCACTGACGCTATGCAACCCCAAAAACTATATTCTGGGTACGCCACTGCTTCAATAAATGTGTGATGCTAATTTCGATATTTTGATACTGCCATTTATAATTCTTTTAAAAATTCATTAATATACGTAAATAGGTTTATAAGCCATATAATGCGGGGACAATTGTAACATGTATATTAATTCCTATGAATAAAATTACAGAGAACATACAAGGTTATCTGATTTCGGAAAGACAGATTGATGATAACGACGTTTCCATTCAACTGTCCCAAAATTATCATTTCGTTCCCCTGTCTGGAGATCAGAAGAGGAAGAAATTTGCTTGCATTTTGGACCATAGCCCCACGGACGCAACTATAGATGCTACTCCATCTGATGTACAAATTAAAAATTTGGAACCGAAAAAGAAGAAAAAGAAATGGGGAATATTTAGATAATTTATGCTTTATTCCATTCGCATCAAACTGTATGATAAAAAAATCAAAAAATAAACTTTTAAAAAACAATTGGTTTTGCCTCTCGTTTTAAATTATTCGATTCATTTTTTCAAATACGATTGTCGAAATTTTCCCGAGTTCAAAAATAAGCCTTTACTTCATTAGATAATTTTTAATAAAGGGAATTTTTGAATACATAATAATCTTATACTTTATACCAGGTGTAGTATAACCTTTTTATTCTTACCATTCACTTTTGTATCCCTATTAGTAGTAAAAGTTCCTAATAACCCATCGGTTTCACAGTAATGGCGAATTATTAAGTAGGGAAGTTACTCTATAAAATTTGTAAAGCAGAGTTACAGCAAGCTAAAAATCATAGAATAACTACTACTTAACAAATACTTTACGTTGGACTTTCATTAAGTTTGACAAAATAAATCTTTACAAAACATCTTACAGTAGATAAATCTATCTTTTTTTTTTATTTATGCTTTGCATATACAGAAGCATAAAGAGTGGTGAAATTACATTTAATTAATTAAATTATTAATGAGATCTCTGAGGCTGACGCTGCAAAACTAAATACTGGATATATGGCTCAATTTTTGTAAGGAACGAACGAAGGTCTCCTCTTTCGAAAATATTCTCGTGGTTTGTTTGGTCAAATATGATTAACAGCACTAAATAATAAAACTAAATCACATAACAACGCCTGATTTCACAAGAAATGAGGTAGGGAGAGGTATAAAAAAAAATAAACAGAACATGATTTACCGCATATCTGATATCAGAAAAGCATTTTTTTTTTTTTTTTAATTTTGCCATAGGTTTTCATAACCATCATTTCCTATTTTATGTTTACTTTCTTCATACTTAATTTCTAACAGTTCTTCTAGGCAAGTTTTATCAGCCTTTTCAATATTTGCGATAAACTGTTCTTGTATTCCAAATTACATCTTGTATTCCAAATTACCTTCAAGTTATTTTTCCACGTCCAATTTAAATTCACTTAGATGGTTATTGAATATGTCAACAACTTCTAGAGTTACATCATTTTGTACAGATGATAATTTAGGAAATTGATGAAATTTACACTTTAGTAGATTATAACGAAGCAGTTTGAGTTTGTCAATAAATAATGGTACAATACTCTGTCAACCTATAAGAGTTTTAATAGCTACTTGAAGCTGCAAATTGACATCATTAAATTTCTTGAATATCTCTGCCAAATGAAAGGTATCATTTTGTTTTTAACTACTGATACACTTTGGTCTCATTATTTTCAAAAAATTTAATGATACTAACATATAATACTACAAAACGTGCCAAAAGTGTGCCCTTTGACAGTCACCGAACTTCTGAGAGTGCCAAAGTAAAGTAATATCTTCAGTATGGTCTTGGCAAAACTGTCAAAACATTCTATTTTTTTTGCATTGGATTTAATCTTGTTTACGAATCAAATTAGAATAGTTAATGTTGAATGGAGACTTGCACTAAGATGTTTTGCTACAAGATGTTGTATGAAAACATTAAATGACACTTCAAATAAGCAACAAATTTACGATAGAGACTTACCATTATTAATGCCCCATCAATAGAGCATGCAACAATATTATCCAAATGAATACTATTTTTTGTATATAAAGTAGGATTTCTCAACATTAAACATAGATAATACCTACGTATTGTAAGGAAATTGATTGCGAATAGCATTACTTCTCGTATTGTATTGGTTTCATCCAAACAACGTACATGTCATCAATAAAGCATTATGTGTAATAATAGACTCGTCCGAATGCATGGAAAATGAAGAGACTACCATTTCTTTAATTCGTCGCTTTATTGTGCTATCATTCAAGGGAAACATTTTTAATATTTCATGTGCATCCTGATGCATTACTGCTGAAATAAATACTTTTCCTGGAGGTTTTATTATAGTTTTCCGATATCGTAGATTTTACCACTCTTTACGGTTAACTATGAAATGCGATAAGCGGCAATTAATCTATCTTCGTTTGTTGCGTGTTGTTTCTTAAATGATAAGACGATTGCTGAACAATTTAAAAAAAATTTATGTATTTCTTGAGAATATTATAAGGGCTTTGCTTTATCATTTGAATTTTTGTAGAAAGAGGTTCTCGCAATCGACATGGTTTCGATATCTCATTGGATAATGTTTTATGACACAATAAACACATTGAATGTGGTTTATTTCTAACAGATTCTTTGAAACCCATCTCAGATACTCTGATAAATAGTCACGAGCGTATTTCTTTCTATCTTTTTTATTTTAAAAAGTACGGGTTCACAACCTTTTTCATCATATTTGAAACTGTAGGCACGAGCTTACTCTCACAAATCTGCTGTCCTGATCTTGACTCATCAACGGCTTGTCGACTACTATAGGTTGGATGAATATTGAAGTACATAAGTCTTGCGACCTTGAATCTCCAGTCGATAAGCTTACTTCGGTTATGAGTTACTTCGGCCTGTTACTTATAAAATATTAAAAAAATTTAAAATTACCTTGCCTTTAAAAAGATTTTGAAATATAAAGTTTTTTTGCCCGCAGTCTCTATTTCTTACCAGCCCATCCCTTGGGTTACTGAATACAAGTACCTAGGGTTAATTTTAGACGCAAAATTTGCATTCACCAAACATATCCCAACTGTTTATCAAAAAGTAGTCAGTATGAGTACAATTCTTACTCGTTTGATTTCTCGCAAGAGCAAGTTGTCGATCAAACTCAAGCCTTTAATCTATAAATCAAAATTGAGACATTATGTTGAATGGATCTCCCATCTGGACGACAACTGTAACAATACAAATGAAACGACTGCTCGTCTTTCAAAACATTCATCTCAGGAAGGCCGAAAATGCTTTTTGGTTTGTCCGAAATGAATTCCTGCATAAGGATTTAAAAATAGAACCTTTGCATTTAATTTATTAAAAAGCAATCCACTAACTTTTTCAAAAGCATTTCTTGAAATCCCAATGAGTTACTCTAAACATACCAAGATATTCTGCCGAAATACCATCATCAGCTAAAAGATCCCGAGCTGCTCAGGGTCATACATACCAGAATTTCTCAGTTTAAAAAAGACTCAGAACACAACTGTAACTCATCTGGTTTTGAATCCTACGTGTTCTGTAGGACTTCAGTCTTATTAATATTTACAAACTAATCAATGTTACGTTTATTTTAGTTTTTGTTAACGTCGCACTGAAGCAACACGAGGGTTATTGACGACGGACTTCGTAATTTTGAACCATAGTTAAGTGACGAGGACGACTCCTGAGCTGGAACCCCTTGCTCTTAACTTCCATACCACGCCAATGGGAGGAGTTTGGATCCCGACCGATTTAACGTGCATCAGACCCGACTACACGCCAGTCTTTAGAGCCCAAGGATCGAACCCGCGACTGAACGAAAACCGCCGGCCACGAATCCGAAACCATGACCACATCAATATTACGTAGTGTACTCTCGCGTTAGCTTATGGGAACTGCCTTAAATTTAAATTAATCTTAATAATTATAAAATTTACATTTTAAATTGCTTATAAAACCTTTGTCTAAATTCACACCTTCATTTCAACCTTTCCTGTTAAGAACTTACGTTTCTAAAATGTGGCATTGAGCACAGCAAATCTTTTATCCGATTTTAGTATATTCTAAAATAGCTCCCTCTCTGAATTCCTTAAGTCTATGGGAGAGAAGAATTTTTGACACGCTCTTTGATCCTTCACCTCCAGGAACTATCGGTGACCCTCATATACCGATTCTCTGACGTTTGCGTCCTGATCCTATTAAATTTTAATTGCAAATTTTAATAAACTCTGGAACTTCCACGAAATTAAAGATTGCTTAAATAATATTTCTGATGAGAGAGCAAAATTTATAACGTGGTAGAATAATACAAATTTTAACACGGAAGAATAAAAAACAGAGGATAGTTTATTTTAGAAAACGTATTTGTAGTAATTTTCAAATGCAGTTTCCAGCTTGCTAAAGAACGACGTGATTGTAAATAGCTTCTCAAACATACTACGAATTCCGAGAATCTATATTTCTGGTATAAAATCCACGGAATGAGTCATAAATCCCCGTTCATCAATGAGACACGGGATAATTTCATATATTCTTATACATAAAGGATATATGAAATTACATGTTTTCATTTTTCTCTTTTCTTAAATGCACAATGCTGACTTTTCTAATTTCCTTGCAAGTAAAGGAATTTAAAATTTTTAAAGTATCTGTATTTGAAAGAGCATACGTTCCCTGGTTTTATTTCTTTTATCCAATGATAGAAAATATTTTTATGATCGTTTTAGTGCGCGGGATGTGTATTTTCTGATCTTTAATGAATATTTATAAATACTTGCAAATTTCTTTTTAAAAAAAAATTGAAAATCAGATACATTATTTTCGCTCTTACGAATGCATTTTATTCCATGCAATTAAAAGCAACACTCTAGATGCAAATAGAAAGGTACGAAACTCCATAGGATTAATATTACGCTCGGGATTTCTCGGTGTCATGTCGACGAGAACCTTAAGGGTTTTATCTCAATATTTACTGGAGTACCCATTTTCCGCATGAGTGAAGTTTTAAAATAAAATGATCAGTTATTAAAAAAATAAATGGCCAGTAAAATTTAAAATAAATGACCAGTTATGGCTTAGAATCCACTTTTAAACCGGTACCAGATATTGTACAGAAAAATTATGAATAATTTAGTAAATAATGGCTCTCCTTTTATTAATATCCTAAAAATAACTAACAGATTTTTTTTTTTTTAAATATCTCATTCTGGGAACGAGTTATTTGAAAAAGAAATGTTATTTTGCTACTAAGAATAAATAAATAAATACTCGGTTCTAAACGTCATTATGCCATATCTCATGTAATACGTGCATATCTATGTGTAGCATTTCGATTCCCCTCTTTTTCTTTCTTTATTTTTGTTCTGTTCAACGGGGGAAAAAAGAGAAAACTCGCTCACTAGTTTGTAAAAAGAAAAAGGTGTATAAAATGAGAGCAATATATATAACTCTCGTTTTCGTAAGAATTCTGAAAGTGATAAGATCGAATTCTTTAAATAATTTCTTTTTACTCTTTCGTGGATAGAAAGAACAAAGCTTCAATCAAGTCATTACCTCTTGTATACAATTTTTTCTATTTTCATATGATTATTTCATTATTATTATTTATGTACAAAACATTATATTTCAAATTATCACTTTAATGCAGATATAATATGTACTGTATACTAATATAAATCAATATTAGCTTTATCGTATACAGTTAATTACCAGAGTTCCATAAATATTTTTTTTTTTTTTTTTTTTTTTTTTTAATTGCGAATGTAAAATCATATCGAAGAAAATATTGAGTTTACTGTTTTATGGAAATGACATGCAGAAAAAAATCTGTAAAAGGTTTTTAGATTTCTATAACGTATTGTCTTCGTAATATTTGAAATCTCTTAAAAGTTCTCAGAAAAATATATATTTGTAATGATACAAAATATATATATCCTTGCTATTATGTTTATCAAATGAAACAAAGAATTATGATAAAAAGGAAGTACTAGATTCAGAAAATTAAAGAACATTATTGCATAAATTATTAATTAGGAGAATTATATTTATGTAAGTATTTTATACCAACATGTGATGAAGTATTAATACTTTATTACTTACTAATAAGTGATAAGGTATAAATTCATTATACGTTTTCAAGTATGAGAACTAAAATTGAAGTATATATAATAAATTTCAATTTTCTGCAAGAAAATTTATTTAAACATACACACGCAAACAGAAAATTTCAAGTGAGGGGTCTTTTACAATAAAAACCTTTATTTTGTATTGTATTGGATGAGAATTTCTCCATTTTTGATGCTTACTCTTAAAACATTAAATTATTTTGCAGGCATTTATTTATCTAATTATCAAATCGTACTCTAGGATTCATGTGGTATGATTGTTTTTCAACATTTTTATTACATTACTACAATCTGTAGTTATGTAATATATTCGTTTTATAAATGTTCTTTTTCATTTGGGATTCTATAATAATAATAAAAAGGGTTGTCGTTTGAATTTTTAAATGAGTAAAATAACGCTTTCCATTTTAGAAGCCAATATATATATATATTTCTCTAAATTACAATACACATCGAAAATTCTTTTGGAAGATCATAGTGCATTCAAAATGAAGGAAGCGTGCACTTGTGCTTATTAATCAATATAAAAATATTCTAAAGAGTACATTGAAATGCTTATATATAATTTTATAATCAGTTAAGATATTATTTTATGTTGTGCAGAGGGAGAGAGAGAAAATTTACAAAAAAAAAAAAAAAGAAAGAAAATGGCATCACAGAACATTCATCAATCGCTACAATGGCTAAAATCAACAAACTAAAATTCGAATTGCTTGTTCATTTGCGAATAATTTCGTTCTATTAGAAATGCTGTAACAGGTTTCCTTAAATATTTTTTATTTTATATTTATATATATACATATTTTAACTGGTTTATATATTAGGTAGTAACTTAATAGATTTTATAACAAGTAACGCTTTACATATAAACTTCTCGCACAAATTTTAGAAAACATAGGGAACAGAATCTTCATGGAGCTCAACATTTTCCTACTAATGCTGCTACAGTTCTTCTAATCACCAACATTATATAATCAAGACATATGTTGTTCAAAATTAAAATGCCTCATTACATTTTTCTTTTAAAATTAAGAATACTTCTTCATTTAATGCATTTGTGGAAGAATGTAAATCAAAACATTGTAATTTTAACAACAAAAATACTGACTTCCTGAGATAAGAATCTCAAAGTGTGAATCACATTTATGATTATGTGGAGTAAAAATAGAATCAAATATTGAGGTATTGAGTCAAAAAAAATGTGATGGAGTCAAGCAACACCTCTTGGTTTTGTTCATAAACTCAAATTCAGACTTTTTCATGAACATTACAGACATTATTTGTGTACAACATTTTTTTTAAGAGCTTAAAAATTTGTGTAATATTTTAATCATTCTATATGTGTAAATTACATTTGCAGAAAAATTTCAAAACATGCACATTGCAATTTCATTGCGTTAGAATGTTCTACAGTTTTTGGAAAGCGTAGAAGTCCAGCTTTAAATTAAAGAACCAAAAGATAAGATATATCTAGTTATGCCCATTGTGATATTTAATTTTTCTTTCATGAAACTAAACTTTTGTTTAAAGGAGTTTTGTTATCATAATAAAAGCAAGAAATAAATAAAAATTAATTTTTATTCTAAAAAATCAAAACTAATGTATTTAAATGAACAAAATTTATATATTTACTTGCATCCTCTTAATTATCTCATTTACAAACTAGATTAAGCCTTTTGAGAATCAAATAAAAATACACAATAAAAAAAATAATAATAAATAAAAAATAAATAACATTGCATCTTATCCTCATACATTGAAAAACTTTCAAAATTATTATATTTTCTACTTTATAAATGGATTAAAACTGAATAACATTGATTATGACTTGCTTAGTAACATTTTCAGCAGGAACGATACGAAGAATTATAATTTTTAACAAGACTGTTTCAATAGATAATTTTATATCTGGTAAAAACAATTTTTGTGATTTTGTCTTTCATTGTATTGGGTAAAATTGGAAGGAAGGATAGTCAAGATATTTTTACTTAAATATTAATCATTCAACAAATAATTTTACTAATTTTCAAAATTTAATTCTGAAAGTTATCTAACCTTTTTCCCCAAAGAATATTTATTCATAAATTTGTAGGCCAAATTCACCAAATATAAGCTCTTGAAGGGGACTCGATTATGATTTGTCAACAATTTCAATATTACAACAAACAGTAACAGTAAAATAATGTCTAATTGGATCAAATTTGCATATCTAAATTCTATTTATGGATTAATCTTTTTAATTGACTTCTTTCTGTCCTTGATTTCAAATAATCCTTTGAAAGGCATAAAGAGACTGTATGAGTATTCTTATCACCTTTCAAATGGAAAAGGTTAGATTTGGAATACATCCAGGGTACCTCCTCCATTAGTACCTATTAAGAGCATTTAGGTAAAACACTGTCATATTTTGCTTTTATAAGTAATTTATAGTGACTGTAATTTCAGATCCATATTTACATTTTTTTTAAAAAAAAATTAAAACACAGTTTTTTATGTTAAAAAAATTCATTGATTAACACATGAACTTCTTGATTATTAACAAAATGAAATGAAATTCGACAGTTTAAAACCAAGAAGAAATGATACATGCTGTACATAAAATGAGGAGTCTACATTTTTCTCCTGTGAAGACAGATACAAACATTTTGAATAGTATGTTTGATGATATTCCAATTTAAACTGATATAGATACATAAGCTTATGTAGAAATAATAATCGGCAGATGTACTTCAAATAAAGGAACTAACCTTTAGATCATTAATAAAGGCATAGAAATGGATACAAATATTTTTATCAATCTGATGCAACAATCAAATTTTTGAAGTCTTTTCTCAGCAAACAAGATAATCAATCAATATAGCTCTTACTCCTTCAGAATTTATTACTTAGTTCAAGGTATTAAAAAATAATATTAACCAGAAAGCTTAGTTTAATATAAAAATTCCAAGAATAAACTGAAAAGGTAATTTAGGTTACATATAATTTTGCCTAAATATCAGATATAGCCAAGGAGTATATATAAATCAGAATGTTCTATATTCATGAAGCATTGTTTGGGCATTATTATACTAAACATACAAAAAGCTCAGTCTTTACATAGTAAAAGACAAGTGGAGGCTAAGGATAGAACGTTAAACATTGGTTTATGTGACTAGTAAAAGGCTTCAAAAAGCAAAAAAAAAAAAAAATGGAAACTTGAATAAAGTTGAATAATGGAGTTGAATAAAGTTTGCAATCTAGAATATTTCATTAGAATTATGCAATAATACACTACTCATAAATGCAATTGTTTTATTTTCTTCAATAATAAATTCATGAAATATGTTTATTCTATAACGTAATGTAAATAATTTCAAAAACCATATCTCTTTGGCACAATTTTAAGTAATAGTATCACAATTTTGAAAACTTAATAATATCTTTTCTCTCAATCACGTCAATGTCCTCTTCAACAGCATCAATCTTTATGTATGTGAAAAGACTGAAATGAAAATAATGCAGAAAAATTATTACAAAGAATAGAATTACAATAAAACTCTAGTTTCTTTATCTTTCATTGGAAAGAAATAATTACTAATGAAAGCTTCAGAAAATAGAGAAAGCTTCTGGAGTTATAAATATTTAAAAACATATCATCATTCAGAATTTAACTGTTCTGTAGGACATTGTCAAAACAAATAAAAATGTTATTATTATTTTCCAAAAAATAACTTAAAACCAAGAATACACAACTGCAACTGAAATTCACAGATAAATAATGGGCAGAAAATTATGTAATTATAACAAAAATCAGTTCTCATTATGAAGTAAAAAATCAGAAAAATATGTATTAGTAATAGGATATTTTACTTTTAGAATATTATTCATAACATACAAACAAGATGTTAAATTATTATATAAATTCAAGAAATTGGGTTACAACATATTTCATTGTCATCACTAAGGAACTGTCTAATTTTGAAAAAAATCATAACAAACCCAACTTGAATTTTTACTGTGCTTTTAAGTTTATATATTGTAACTGAAATATATGTGTACACAAACACACACATATATATTCACTGAGTGCTAAAATACTTATTTGGCTAGTTAGTTTGATAGTTATCAAATACATTATGTAAATAATTATTATAGAGGTATGTCTGCAAAACAGATACAATCTGAAGGAACGAAGAAAAAGTAATCATCCATTGAAAGAGAAGAAAATTGAAGAAAAAAAAATCACTAAGGTAACCAAAGGACACATCCAAAAACAGTAAAGACACAAAAGAGAGATCCCTGATAACTTGGGTTCATAAATCTTGTTATCTATAGGAAGCAAGTCTTTAAAAGAATGAGGAGGTAGATGAAAATCAATAAATAAAATAAAAATTGTGGTTTTGAGAGGGGGTTGCTATTCTTTTTAAAAGGTTTGTTAAGTAAACAATAACATTTCCATTTTATTTACACATATTTTTGATCAATTATGAAATAATTTCTAGAATAGTTTTAAATATCTTCCTTTGTAAATCGAGCTACATTTACAGTTAAATAAGTTGCTATCTATTAACAAAATATAAAGTTAATATCCACTAAAATTTGTCCACATCTCCAAAAGATTAAAACAAATTAAATTATTACCGAATACATTGAAGCTGACAATTTGACTTTTTATTACTAAACAACAATCTTGCACTTCACTACTACTTATCAAAATACAAATAAATATTCACCAGTACACAAAAAAATGGTGCTTTATATTACATTTTAATTAACTTACCATTAACTAAGCTAAATTAAGCTTTTTCAGATTTTCCCAGTAAATGCTTACTTCTACATTCTCCCAATGAGTTTTAGTAAGATTCTTGAAATATCTGTGAAAGATTAAAACGAAAATTCTGAATACTAAAAAATATTAAATTAAATGTTTATTTAAAATTTAAAAAAAAAACTAACACATTTCACTTCCTCAAAAAAGTATATTGAACATGAACCATGGTAAAATGAGAATATAACTAGCATATTTTAAATATATTTAAAATTATAAAGATCATTTTTAAACAGAATTTGCAATGTCATCCTGCAAATGCAAGTTATCAAATCAAACATTTTTGTCAGAAGGAATATAGATCACACTTCTTTAAAATTAGAAATTGGATTGATTCTAGCAGATTTAATGAAATCATGGTCCAAAGGCAAGTTTTAAAAATGCCTTTTCTGTATTTTAAGTGCATAAGTATAAACCAGAAATTTACATGATTGTTAAATTTTGCCAAATATATTAACAAAAATTACTTACTGAACTATTTTAAAATGTATATATTGTTATTGAAACATTACAAATAATAACTGGAACACAAGTTCACTCTTAAAATGTCAAAACTGATCTTTATATATAAATATAATGCATGTGTCATAACTCTGCTAAAAAGCATAAATTGGTCACAATTCTACTTAAAATCCCAACTTTCTCATTTTGAGTGTAGTACATTTTTCATTTTTATACAAGTGTTTGTTTATATATATATATATATATATATATATATATATATATATATATACATTCAAAGTTCCAATTTAATATCCAAAAACCATAAACCTAGTCATAATAAGTTGCTGTAATGTAATCATTCAGTAGATTTCCTTATTTTGTGTATTTTTAATTTTAAACTTATCAATAAAGTAAATAATTATATGCTAATGTATTTCTGGATATCTTTTTTTCATTCTTCTGAATGATTTTGAGGATTGCAACATTTCAGCACTCTTCCATTGTAGATAATTTAAATATTGCTTTAATAACAAAATATTTAATTGTTTTAATTCAAATTAGTTTTATCCTCATTTTTCTTCATTCATTATAATGCTTGCAAGTGTGGAATTTATTTTAAATGGGCTTACTGTACCAAAAATGCATGAAAAGCAATTGCACATTGATGTTTCAGAGCCTCGAGTTTAGCCCTGCATCCACTACAGGTTCATTGCATAGTAGGTTAAACCTGTTAGGGATATAAGTCCTCAACTTGGAGTGGTGAAGATATGGAGGATGGGATGTCAGCTCGGATGTCAACCTGGTTATTTGACAATTGTTCAAAATTATAAGGCATGTTAGCTGTAGTTATAAAGCCTTATATTGAACAGATATATGATGCATGAATACATCCAAAAAACTAATTAATTGGAATAAGGCTGCTTCATTAGAAGAAACATACATTTCAGAAAATTGTTTAAAGTCAGCATAATTGCTCATGTATTTTGCATTCATTTTTAATGAAAAAATTTTTAATAGTTATATTCAGGAATTTCTTGAAATAACCAAACAATAATTCCTTTTTTATCACTTAAAAATTGGCTTTGCCAAGATTAAATGTACTAAAAGAAGATTTTTCTCTCTTTTTTGGATTTTTTCCCATTATGGTTATTTTATTTGCTGTATCATATTAAGTAACTTAATAATGTACTTATTAGCTCTTCCCCAAAAATATTCATTTTCTCAACTATTTTTTAAAAATATGTATAGTCAAAAAAAAAAAAAAAAAAAACAGAAACCATTAAATAAATAATGCAATTCTCATTGCAACTGATCAATCAATATAGCTTGATATCAATGTTAATGGCTCAATACACTGACATCATAATTTAGTCCCTTTAACTATGTTAATTAACATATAAAAAAGAATATTCTCATAATGATCACTCCTTTTTCATAAACCTGATTTCTCAGCTAAAAAAATTAGCCTAATTTTCAAATTTCATGCTTGTAAATTCCTGGGATATGGGAGCTGGGTATAAAAAAATAGGTCCCTTAATATATACATTGAGTGAATCATACATTTGACAATATAAAATATTCTACTCAACAATTTTTAAAACCATTTATACTACTTTCCAGGCTGCTTTTAATTGTATAATCAGAAAAGAAAAATCGAAAAAAGTAACATTTTTATTTAAAATATAAATTACTAAATATAGTGATGAATAAAAAAAAAGTGAATAGATACAGAAAATATTTAGATCATTCATATCATGAAACCACTCAATTAAAAAATTCAAGCAATTCTTTCCAATATTTCAGGAAATTAGCAAGGCAAATTTTTGACTGGCAATCACAAAGCTTTAAAAAGCAATGTACATACTAATTTTTATATTACATAATTATCATTTAATTTATATCATGTAGTGCTGAAAGATGGGGAGAGGGGGGAAAGAAGAATTTGAGCAAAGTGTACTCCAAAATATCAGTCCCTAAATTGTTTTCTTTTAATATCTCTGGAGCTAATGACTTAATTGAAACGAAATTTGAAACACAGAATATTTAAACTATTCTCAACTTTTTTTAAAAAAAAAGAGGGGGGGGGGGTAAAATGTAAAATTTTAAATGTCCATAAATTTTATAATTCTGATAACTTTTGCATACATGAATAGCCTGAATACACATATTTTTCCATAAAAATTTTACGAATGTATTTGCAATGAAAATAAAAGGCAAGATGAACAATTAAAATCTCATACGAATCAATTCAAATAAAAATAATGAGTACAATTGTACAAAAATTAAAAATCTTACATATACAAACTTACTTTTCAATAATTTTTTGCTTAACTTGTTCTTCATGAGGAGATAAACCTTCATTCACAGATTTTAAGTTTGCTTCCAATAATTTTTCACTATATCAAAAGAAATTCTTATATTTTTATAATAGCATAGTAAATTAAAAATAGTAAAATAATATATATACAAGAGCACATTTGTATTTAAGCATCACATATTTAGTACTTATTCATTCATCAAAAAAAAAAAAAAAAATTACAAAACTATGCATAAAATTATTTTTCATCAATATATGTGTGGGAGTAAAAACAGCTTTCCCAATCTGCCATACAGACAGGATTGCCAAGAGAATTGCCCCAGAAATTATCCCCTTTCCCTTCATCCAGAGGTCAGCAACCGGAAAGTGCTGGTATCCAACCCTGGGAAATATGCAGGGAAAAGGATTCCCTTTCCTGCATCAAAGCATGGGCAGGAAGAGAGAGAACACACCAAATAAAGTGAAGGCAGACCAAGAGGAAAAGGCGAGATAACACACACTTGGTCTGTCATAGAGAAGAAAAGATGCACTCCACAGACATTTTTCGAAATGATTTCACTCAAAGAGAAAGGGGTGATTATCGCCCCATTGTACTCTTCACTAGTGTAACTCAACAATCATCCTAATTAAACTCAACTACTTAAAAGTTGTGTCATCATTTAAAAACAGTAGTCCATGGGAATACAACTCCTTGTCTCCTTGGGCTGGATTGGAAGAACATAAATTGTTTGGGGGGCCACACAAAATAAATCCAATTCTTAAGGCACTGTCAATTGTTCATGATAAGGGGAGGGGGATAAGTAAATTGTATAGTCAATATGTTTAGGCAATTTAGACTTATTAGTTTATGATTTTTGTATTATATATGCAACAACAGGGAATAACTGATGGTTTTATATACCATATATGGCAATTTTTATAATATTTCATTACAATATTTATCAGAATAAAAATAACTAGAAACTAAAATCAATGTGATATTTTGTATAGAATTTTAGAAACTAATGCATCAATATCTGGTTTAATTGAAGTGGTTACAATTTTCAAAGAATTCTCAAGGTACTAATTCAGTATTGTTGTTTGAATTTTACTCTTCAGTGTACTTCACTTTTGAAAATAGTTGCATACAAATGTATGCGATTCCAAATAATGATGACATGAATAATGAATGATTGTGTTACATGGAATATTTGCTTTGGGACAAGAACAATTTATAAGTCCAATAAAGAGATTTTGTGAATTTTCTCTTTATGATTGTAATCAGATTGCAACTCTATGCATTCCTTTGAAACTTTGCTGACAGCATAATGTATACATACTGTAAATTGATTTACAAATATAAAAATCATTTTGTTTTATTTTTTTGAGAATCCTGAAATCTATTTTCAAATTCTCACATTGAATATCAAAGTTAGGACTGCATATTTTTCCATTTTTAGGATTATGTTCAACAACCTTGAAATTCAAAAAAATTAATAGCATTTATTTGGATTTACCATAATTTAAATTTCCAGTGGAATGCAACTATTGTTAATTTTTATCTAAAAAGTACATGTTTAAATCACTTAAGTCTTAATTTTTAAAATATTTTAAATAATTCCAATTTCTCAGAAAATATAAAATTTAGTTTTACAAAATCTGCATAACCATACATAAAATATAAACCCTATTTATAACCTAACAGTTCAATTACTTATAACATAATTTTAATAACTTAAATACATATAAAAGGATATATATAATACTTACTTTTGCATTCCAATCAGATGTACATCAATATCAGGTTGCGAAAAAGAATAGCATGCAGCCAGTTTTGCAATGTTCACATTTTGTTCCTTAAATGAAAATCAATAAAATATATTAATTGCAAATAAGACTATTTCCAGCCTTTTTGTGATATTAGGAAAATTTTATTTGAACATCTGACCTTTAAATAATGATGAACGAGAATTCAATAAGACTTGATTTATAATTAATGGATCAAAACCGCAATAAAATTAAGGAGTATTGGAATGCATTTTTCCCATGACGAAAACTATAGTTTAACAACTGGGTAAAAAGATGATTCCTTATTTTTCCTGTTTTATTGTTTAATGAAAAAATCCTTTATGCAACGTCATATACTACAATTTACATGCACATAACACAGTGCAATTATCACATTTAAAAAATTTTTCTTGGGATATTACAGCCTTGACCTCAAATTTGGCACGAAATATCCCATGAGGATTCACACAACCATATTCTTGCATTCCAACTTTAAGTCTAGGATTTAAACTTTAAATAATTTATCAATAATTTTGTTAAAAACTTATTTTTAAGAAAATAGCTGAAAGATTGAGATTTATGCCTTATAAAATATATAAATCAAATGCGGCCTAATCTTGAAATAAAATTTAAATATCTAAATTATAAATTTTTATTAAAAATTAAATTAACATTTTATAGTTGTTTTCCTCCTTTTCTGTAAAAAAAAAAAAATGCAACTAAATACTTAACAAAAACATTTTTTTAAAAACATTAATCACAAACATACATCAATGATTTTAAATAACTTTTCAGAGGCCAAAAATTTTTATTCCAGTTAAAAATATTAATAAATATATTCTTTAAATAATTATTCATTTATCATAAATAATTTTAAAAAACAAATTTTACTTTGCAATATTGTGCAGCCTGCTTACAAGCTTCTTTGATCTCTGGTCCAACAGGATGCCAATCCTGAGGTCCATTATGTGTTAACAAACCCATACCTAACACAGCAGCATTTATAATAGCTAGATTTTTCTCCTTCAAAAATAATAATAATTATTATTATTAAATAATGAAAAGACCAGAAATTTAGGAAAGAAATATAATTGTTTTGTTTAATGAAAATTTTTACTTCCATTTAAGATGAAATGTAACTAAAAATATATATTGCGATGCTTGATGAATTTCTCAAATTCAATTTATTAAAATACAAATAGAGAAAAGAATTATAATGACATTCATTTCAAAATACTTTAACAACTAGACAAGTAATACTGAGTAAAATAAAAATATAATTTTTATATTTGAACTTGAGTTAGATTTAAATATTATAATAATGCTAAAAATTTAATTTCATTTAGATCTAAAACAATAATTAACTTTAATAGAATTATTAAGATTGCTCTTTTATAAAGAATTATGAGAAATTCAATCTAAAAAGTTAACTACAAATGAAAGAACTTGTTTAAAAAAACATTTTAAAATAATAAATTTGATTGATAAATTTGAATACATGCTAACAAAATTATTAGAAAACCAATTTTTAGAATAAAAGTTTCATTAGAATGAAATTACACTATAATAAAATAAGTTTCAATTTTTTTACTCGGCAATAAGTTAAAAATATTTTATATTAAATTTCTACAAATAAAATTGTATTACTTAATTCTGCATTTTGTTTTTCAAAATTGCATAGCACCAAAATTAAAAATTATAAATTTCATTAAAAAAAAATATTTTTAATTGATAATTTAAAGTTCATATATTAGAATTATTATCCAAATAAAAAAAAACATTGGAAGAACAAAAGTAATAAAAGCATAATTAAACTATTTTAAATTAATGAAAAAACTATAAGAACTGAAAAAAATGAACTGGAAGTATACTTTGAAAAAAGGAATATATTCTTTCAAGGAATTGTCAAACAGAGTACATCGGCAATATGACAGAACAATATCAACATGTACAGTACTTTTTTCAAGAACTTCTCTGAAAGATTAGATTTCAAAAAATTATCAGCAAATTATAATAAATGAAAGGAAGAATAAAACAATTAGTAGCCAGAACACAGAAACAAAACAGTTATTACCACAATTATTAATTCGTAACCAGTTATAACAAATCAACTAATTTCCGAACAAATATTGTTAATTGGTGTGCTTTGCAAAGCCAATGATTTCAAAAGTAGCTCCAGTTAATTAAATTTTTTCAACTATAGGACTGCATAACAATTTTATTGAACTGTATAACAATTTGATTTCTTCTATCCATCAATTCTTTTAGCACTTATGAAAAATCTAATTGATCATGAAAATTAGTACAATTACAACTGAACCTGCACCAATCATTTTTGTGGCTAAAAACTTGATTCCATTCAAGATAACACTGTACAGATCTTTTTCTCATTGTAAATCATATGCCACATAAATCCATTTATTAAATAGGAATTTAACTGGTGTGACCAGCAGTTCTCCAATACTTTATTATGCCATTTGGCAGACCTCAAATCTTTCCACTTTTTATGGATGTACATAATCTTCAAAATTAATGGAGGTTAACTTTAAAGTGTTTAAATGAAAATAGAAATTAATGATAATAATTGATAAAACTCTTGCTTAATTAAGGGATAAACAACTGTACATAAAACCACATGGGAATTAGCCAAATAGGCTATGTCATGTCTTATGGTAAACAGTAAAAAAATAAATAAAAAAAAGTGCTTGATATAGAATACTGCACCTTTGGTGATACTTGCTACCAAGGTATCACATCATTTGGTAATATTTTTAAAAAGAAATAACATGAAACAATATATTTTTAGCTATAATAAATGAGAAATCATGTTATACATTCCTATTATTAATTTATTTTCCAAGAATCAATATTTTTAATATTACTTTCCAAATAAACCAGTTTTATAGCATTAAGTACAATGAAACACATTTTACACGCTTACAATATGGGTAAAATTACTGATTTTAGTGATTCTTCACTCAGGAACTTACTTTAATCTAGTTAAGGGATAGCCAGTTATTCCAATAAACTTTACTTTGCCCATATCTTTTAGTTTCTGGAGAGCAGGAAGAATTTCATTTGCAACAATATCTGCATCTTTAGCAAATTCTACATCATGAACCTAAAAGAAAACACAATTCAGTAAATTGTTCATCATAATAAATTTGAATGGATAATTATATTAATGTTGTAAGAACAGAGATATTTTTCTTTCAAAACTTACAATCAATGCAAAACAAAGGTATATAATTCAAAACATACAGTAAAATCCCCAATTTCAAACAATACCAAGAAAATTATCACATTCTATTATTTTATTCCAAACAATGCTATTAAATCTTAAAAGCCAAATCCAAAAGCAGCTGATTACAAAAATACTAGTATAATAATTATTTCATCATGAAAAGAATTTTTATATAAATAATTCCTAAGCAAACAAATAAAAGAAATCTTTTTTAACTAGATTTTACATAGCTGAAAGAAACAAAACCAAAAATTATGAGGAAATGAGAAAAACTTCAAAAATGTGGTTCAGTTTTATCTCATTGGGATTAATATCGAAATTAATAATAAATAAAAATTTGTAGATGCATACAATATATTTACAAGTATTACACACAATATATTACAAATATTTATATACAATGTCAAGAAGAAAAAAAATTCTGTGTCTCAAAAGAGAAAAAATCTAGCAGAGATACTAAGAAAAATCAAATATTTTATAAAAGTTGTACTTTGTAAAATATTTTACAATTATAATGCATGATAATACATTAGAAAAATAATCAGAAAGGAAAATTAAGAAAATTTTATTTTAAGTTATCAAATTTTTATATAAAATTTAGGAAAAAGAAACCTCAGATATCTGATATTTTCACAAAGCCACTTTTTATAAAGCAGTTCTTTTCAAGTAAACCAAAAGTAATAGTTCTTAAGATGTGTTTTTGACCTAATTTATTTTTCAAAAATGAGAGATGGATACATTAAATTTATAGATTTAATCCTTTGAAGATTTAAATAATTTACATTTAGTACTCATCTTTTTATTTTATTTTCACTAATGTCATATTTTAGTATTAGTTTAAGAACATTTTTTTTCTTCCTTCTTTTTTTTTAGAGATTTCTGTAATTCCAAACTTGTAAATATGTAAAATATCAAAAAAAAAAAAAAAAAAAAAAAAATTCAATATATAAGACACTAGAACAAAATGTTATAAAAATCTAGATATTTATATACCTGAAAACAACTTCCATAACCTCTTCAAAATATTGTAAAAATACTCAAGTCCTACATTAATATTCTTATAATTTTGAAAAAGGACTTTATATCAAATACGCATTATAATATAAATAACAAACAAATCATTTTCATTATAATATGCAGAGAAAGTAAGTAAAAGAAGTATTTTTTAAAAATTATTGGTACTATATTAGTAATTAAAGAATAGATAAATTATTTTACAAAACAAAAATACTTGTTACTTCTTGTACTCACTTGTATAATGTCAATGTAATCAACTCCCAACCTTTGTAAACTCTCATCAAAACTTTTCAAAGCAAGTGATCCAGAAAAATCACACATATTTTGAGGTTCAGCACCATATCTAGCAACTTTTGTAGCAAGATAATAAGTATTGCGTGGTATATGTTTCAAAGCCTTAAGTTGAGAAAATACATCATTTAATTCATTTAAAATTTACAGATTCTTTACACAGAGCAAAACAAACCCCCCGCGCCCCCCCCACAGATATATTTTTTTAGAACAGAAAAGTCAAACTGTATGCTTTAAGAAAAAAAGAACTTTTTAATTTCAACTAATAAAATAGCAACATAATTAATGAGTCATAATTAATATAACTAAATCAATTAAATTTATAACCGGAAAATGAATACCTCAGAAATCAATCAAGACTAACTATGTTTATAATTAGGGTACTACATACGATTTACCCATCAAAAATGTTAAGTTGCAGATGTCCCAGATATTGTGAACAGAAATTATTTGCTGCCAGAATGGAGAGATGTATATTAGGATTTATGAGATAAAATGAAGAATAAATGAGTGAATTCAACCATATTCTTAATCTTCCAGTTTATGGTTAGAAACAGCAGTGAAAACATGCTGCATGATTTATGCTCTACTAATTTATATCTGTGTTTTTGCATCACATTTTCAATAATAACATATTTAATCATGGTTTTAAGTACAGAAAATAATTCATCTTCTAAGCACAAGTTGCTCCTTCATACACCATCATCATTTTTATGTTACAAACAAATTTTTAATTTCCTTAATTTACATTCTTATTCAAATATTTATAATAGACTTATTTGTTAACATCCTACACTAACATACAGTATGAAACACAAGATCTTGGTACCCAGACACAGATTAATCTAATTTCTATTATTTTAAAAAGAAAAAATTGTCCTTGGATTTAAATTATTTGGAACTTGATACTATTCTGAAACAAGTTAATCAGGATTCCTAAATATCACTGTATAATTATATTAACAGTTATGCAGGGACCTCATTGACCTACACCTTTTACTCTCTAAAATTATAAAACATATTTAAACACACTGAATGTTTTCATACATTTTTCCTTCTACAGCTCAACAAATACAAATAAAGAAAAGGCATATAAAAAAAAAAAGAAAAATTTTGTAAAAAAAAATAATCAGGGTAATGGTTCATATTATTCATTAATATTTAAATATATATGAAACTTAAGCAATACTGTTGTAAATAATTTAATTATTATTGGAAGAGGAGATCTAGATGCATGCCACTGATCATGTAATACTTTTTGTACATAAGGTTATCTGATTTTTCACTCAGAAATTTAGATATTAAACAACACTTTTAAAAAATAATTAAATAAACATTCGAGGAAAAAGGGATCCATGTCTCAAAGACTTCTCATTGTACTGATTATATACATGATTAAACGATCTTAATACCTTCTTTTCACATAGATTCTCATTTTAATGTGCTTTCTTTTTAAAATACTTTAGATTTAAGGACCTAATTTGAAGTTCTTCTCAATAATTTAAATCCTAATTCTTCTTGTGAACTATAACTTAAACTTTTTTTAGAATTTTTTAACCCACAATTCATATTCTATTACAAAAACTTCTTTTCACAGTCCACTTTTCTCTTTTTCCCTTTACTTCTGGATGGATAATATGTGTTGCTCTACTCTCTTTGCGATTCTTCTGCTTATGCTTTGATTTACATGTCCTGATCACTTTTATGAAGATACAGGTGGAAATAAACAATTCAACAAGGTACTGCTTATTTTTTTGTCAACATCAATGCTTAATCTGAGTGGTGTTCAGAAAATTCTGTTTCATATATATATTAAAATTGTCATACACATATTTTTTTGGTTGGAATGTGGAAATTTACTGTCTACAAATTTCATTAATTATTATCTTTATTATCAAGTTATTATTCATTATCATCTTTTCATAACCAAATAATGAAACAAAGTACAAATCTTGTATATTTTCATGCACTAGGATAAATGCACAAGTTGAATAGTACTACATATCTTCATTTTGGCAGATACATTAAATCCTTATTTTACAGAGACAATGAGATGATTTGATAAGCATTACAATGCAGCCTACATAACATATTTTATTTATAATATTTAAAAATGTTATCACAAAAGAAAATTATGAAAAAAAAAAAAAAAACATGTAAATTTTAAAAAATTGAACTTGCTTACACATGCTTAATAGGGTAATTAAGACTTCAAGCACATATTTCTATATTCTACCTCCTCCCTGAAAACAATATACAGAGCCTTTAACAGACAAAGATCAAAATTTTTAAAAATAGGAGGAAAGGTGACACCTAAATTTTAAAATATAGATTTTTAAAATAATTCCAACAGTTTATTCAAAACACAAAATATTCTACAACAACATCTAACATCGTATCTAGATTTGAATTAAGTAATATATAATATCCATGAATTTCCAAGATCTTACATCAAAGTGTCCCTTGATGATTCGGCAAAAAACATGGATAATTACCTAATAGTGATGTGCAAGAAATGATGTCACGATGACATCAAAAATGAACAGTAAACCAAAATAAAACTTATAACAATACATAAATAATATTATATACTATAATATGCAAGTAATTGGAACTCAGTGAATTTCAAACATAATTTTCAGTTGGTTGCCAGATGGCACCAGCAGGTTCCTCAAAGCAATTTTATCTCCTTTAATATCATTTGGATGTCAACTTTCAATTACTCAGAAGCGGATTAGACAAGAAATTAGGATTAATTAGGACCATTTTTAAGTTTATAACTGTGAGAAGAGAAAGCTACTTTGCATACATACATAAATATGTTTGATATTCATTCATTTAAGTGTACTAAAAATGGAAATAACACTCAGAGAGAAAAGATTTTTGTATTTAACAGTTAAACATCCATAACTGTAAGAAATATTCTTCCCATGGTTGGTGTAGGAAAATTGAGCTTTTCTTGAATTCTGAGGAAAAACAATGAAACTGGATCATTTTCCCCAAAAAGGAAGGGTAAATGTGGAGTGAGTGTGAGTGAATGTAAATTTTATTGGTGCAAGAGCCAGATATGGCTATGCTGCGTCAAACAAGATTAAACTGTGGTCTAGACGTGAAGTTGAAAAAAAGATAAAAAGTGGTTGACAAGGAGGGTCGAAAATAGAGAAGAATCGATAGGGTATCTCGGGGGCGCGTCACCCGTGTTTACCAAAGACAGTAAACCCCATAGGAAAGAAAAAGATCACTCAGGTCCCTCGGGTTCGTGAAGCCCGTACTTACCTGAAGAAGGTAAGCCCCTGAGGGCAGAGTAAATGTGGAAGGAAATATGGAAAGAAACTTTAAAAATCTGTTTGATTTTTACTCCAAAATAGTATTGTTAATCCAAAAATTAGCTGATACCTTTAAAAAAAATATAATGTCATAGATATTCCTCTTTTAAATGAGCAGTGTAGACTTCTCATTGCTGTTTAGAAGGCAAGAAAGCCAATTAAAAAACAACTTTTGACAAATCAAATGAAGTAAAAAAAAAGATTATTCCGAGTCAAAAAATATGGATAAACATCATTTTCTGCAATGATATTTATTGGTTCATGGATAAACATTTAACATTGTTAAGATGAGATTAGGATGAACCAATAAGATTTTAACACATCCAATAAACCATAGAACACTTTTGAAAGTAAATGTTTTGGAGTTATTTCATTGCAGATGGCACTGTAAGTCTATTTCCTATTGATGGAATGATGAGTTCATCAAAGTGTACAGAAAATTTTAAATGTAGGATTCACCATTCTTGAAAAATTTTGTGGGGCCATTTCAACACCGCACCATGCCACAAGTTAAATATGTCAGAAGGCTCATAATGGAAACAAAATTATTGTGTTAGATTGATCTGGAAATTCACCAGACTTAAATCTGATTGAAAATTTGTGATAAACTCCCAAGGAATATCTTAACCAAATGAATTGTATGAGAAAAGAGAACAAGATTAAGAATGCTATAATAGTATAATTCCATGATAAAGAAATCGAAAATATATGCACAAGATTAGTAAATCCCTACACTCATTCCAGAGATCATTTATGCTAAAAGAGGACATATTTCCAATTAATTTTATAATTATCATTGTATATGAAGATATGTACACAAATTATTACAAAATTGCTTTGTCCCAATTAATCTGCACTTTAAAGTATTATAATATATAATGATAAATACATAATTATAAAAATTATTTTTTATAATTTTAGGTAAAGTATAATGTTAATTATTTATAACTTATTTATAATTATCAATAATAATGATTATATATAATTATGTTAATTTATATATTATAACAATATAAAGATTGAAATAATTATCATTTATATTGGAAATATGAATTAAGGACATTTATAAAACATGTAATAACACTATGCATTAAGATTTATAAAGAAAAAAAAAAGGCATTTTTTGAATAGTTCCTCCAACCGAGAATAAAATCATTTATTCATTCATTGCAAACCAAATATAATTCTTATACGCAGAACATTCAACATTGTTTTAAAGTTTCATTTTTATTCATGCACCACTGTAAAATATGCTAAAAAAATTTTAATGAATATACTTTTAAGACATACTTAACACAAAAATTAAAAGAAAACTTAAGGCATTCAGCTATCATAAAGGATAATAAATGTTTAAAAAAAAAAGAAAGTTTGAAAGTAAAGAGAATAGTGTAAAGTATCTTTATAACATCATTTGCTGTTTTTTTCCAAAAATCATCTGCCACTTTTAACAAATAACAATCAAGAACAGAAAACATGATACCTATATAAAAGTATTCTGAAAGAATACGTATTAGTGTCATCAAAAACTATTAATCAGATTGAAATCATTATTGCACCAAAAAAAATCACAACCACTAACAGCACTTGATACTTCATTTTAACTGATATACCTTATCAACAGAATATAAGCAAATGAATACATCACACAATTAATATCAAATATAAATTTCACTGGGAAAAGCATATATATTCGAAATAACTTATGATAACAGTTTCATAAAAAAATATTAAAGAGTCTATAAATAAATAACAAACTTACTTTTCCAAGAACTATTTCTGCTTTTCCTTGGCCATAATATGGTGCTGTATCTATATAGTTTATTCCACTTTTAATAGCATTAACAACTGTTTGAATTCCATTTTCTTCTTCTGGTGTATTGTAAACCAGAGCTAATTCAGATGTACCTAAACAAAAACAAATTAAGTTAGCATGAAAAACATAAATTATAACTTTTAATTTTTATTAAAGATATTTTAGTTATGAAAATACAAATTTTGATTATATTACATTAATAACATTCAATGATGTTACCAGACAGCTATTTTAAGAAAACCCATTTTAAATATTTTACATAATTTAAATATATTAACATTTTCATTACATATATATGAGAACCAATAAATATTTTGATATAAGTAATTCATATAATCAAATTATATAAGAGTCACAGAATTTCTCCATGGGGAAGGTCTGAATTTTTAATAATTGAAACATAAGAGGAAACTATTTTTAAATATTTGGAGCAAGTTCAGACTCAATGGCTCCCTCTTCCTCCTCCTCTCTACATGCCAGCAATATATATGAATTACGTAATAACTAAATAAATTTTGTCTAATACTTAATGAATTTTCAGAGATACATTTAAATATGTTTATAACAGCCATACATTTGGAATTAAAATTATATGAAATAAATATAATTTTCTTGTATTATTAAATTAAAATTATATGAAATAAATATAATTTTTTTTGCATTATTACAGTATAATTTGCAAAAAAAAAAATTGATCTATAAAATGAACAATTTTTGCATTTTAAGAATTTGCATTCTATGTGTTTTTGAACTCCAGAAAAATAAATTTTAGAGATAGTAATAATCCCTTTTAAAATAAGCAGAAAAAAATATTTAATAATGCAACAATGTGATTATGTAAGTTAATACTAGAAAATGAAACTTATAAAATTGCAATTATAAAAATAATTATTAATTAAAGGTTTAAAGTTTTGAAAAAGGAAAAGAAAAATGTAATCAAATATTAAACATGCATACCAAGTCCAAGCAAAGAAACTTCTAAACCAGTTTTTCCAAAGGAAGAAAAAACCATTGATTTACAAAGTGATTCATTGTGAAATCCTTCTTGATATGTGGGAAGTTTATTATATGATTTATGGCTAAAAATATAACATAAGCGAAATTGAACTCTCAAATTATTCTCCATATAATGTAATCTTAATTCTATTTTTATACATAGAACTCACTTTAAGTATAATTAGAATAAACATTATGTGTCATCTAAAAATTGAGCTTGTAATGTTCTCCATGAGATTTAAGATCCCATGATATAAATTTATAATAAATATTTAATATTTAAGAGTTTACATTGAAGAGATAAAATACTTTCAAATTAAGATTCCAATATTATATGGTATAAAGACAAGGTATCAATTGTTGTTTATTTTTTTGATTGATTTCTGTGGGATATAGAGCAACAAAGGTTTTAATCCCGTTTAAAAGATGCATTTACAAGTTATCCAAAAGTTTTATAAATTCCCATGCTTGGAGGTACATCAAATACTAAATGCTTACAATTTGGAAAGAGGTTGCGTAACAATAAATCATGTAATGAAAGAAGTAAATTTCAAAAATACATATTGAAGAAATTAATAAAATTTGTAATTTATGTCTAAGACTTTAAAACAAAGCAAAAAAAATTCTCTGGTGAGTTAATTAAAAATAAAACTTTATTTTCAAGACTCACATCGTTGTTTAAAAAATTTAAATTAAAAAAAATATATAAAACTTAATTCTAATGAGTTAAAAACATTTAAAATATTACCGAGACATATTTCCCCCTTGAATACAAAAACTCCAACCCTAACTGATGCTAAGCAACTGAATTTATTTACACAATTTTGTCGCTATATCAAACGAAAGTCGTTCTTTACGTTTTTCGGTCGGCCTTTTTTTCTAAATCAAACGCACGCTATCTGATAAAAAAAATATAGCGAAAACCTGAAAATTCTAAATAAATAAACCTTGAAGTTATCATTTAAGCAATTGTATTCGTATCACTTTTTCCACAATCGAGTTAACTGACGGAGTAATTTTAAAAATAAACAGTGACGAAGATATTGAGCCCGTGCGTTACGCAATCTTTGAAGCGATAGATGACTTGGTTCTAGAAACTAAGAATTAAAATTCATACATACGCCTCGAAACATGATATACTAGTAGACTTGTGACTTGGCTAATTGTCAAAATAAACCTGCACATAAACATGAAATAGCGAACAGAAATGTATTTATTTGGGAGAAAAACGAAACTAAATCAATTTATCGCAAAGTCAAATATTTAATTTTTGATTTAAAAAAAAAACTAATCCCGCGAAATTTTATTCAAAACATTTAACAAAATGAATTGTTACGAAAAGCAATTTATTCAGCAAATATATTGAACAACTTTTCACGATTTAAACGCCCGTGGAATTGTAATGTCTTCAGAAAATATAAAACAACTTTTTAAAAAAAAAAAAAAAAAAATGAGTGAGATGCTCGGTACTAAACTTGTTTCGGTACGATTTTCTTTATTACATATTATTAAACAATTTCTCATTTTCGTTTAGTTTAGTTTTATCAATGCATTCAGGAAGTTGAGTGAATACAGGATGAGAGCTTAATGGCGTAACAGCCAGATGAGGACACGTTGCACCAAACAATGTGTAAACGTAGTCTTGACGTTTGAGAAAAGGAAGAAAGTGTTAAAAAATAATGGACAAGAGGAGAAGCAAAAGTAAAGAAGGATTGCTAGAGTATACCGGGGACGCGTCACGAGTATGCACGGTACTAGTGTTGATGGTTTTCAAAGAAATAGTGATATATAATCCTATTGCATTCAAAATTTAAATGAATTAGAAAATAGCTAACTTAAATTTAATTTGAAAGTGAAAAATATCATAAAATACAACCATATAATTTGCAAAAATAGTGTAATTTAAAATTAACATGTAATTCATGTCACAACAAGCAAAGAGAGGAAAGATAATTTTTAGAAGTTTCTTTTGCAAAAAATAAAAATTAGTAATTAGTAGGATAGTCTTTTGCTTTTAACAATGACTTTAGTGAGTGTGAGTGAATATAAAGTTTATTGGCGCAAGAGCCAGATATGGCTATGCTGCGCCAAACAAGATTAAACTGTGGTCTAGATGTAAAGTTGAAAAAAAAAAGGTAAAAATGGTTGACAAGAAGGAGGGTCGAAAATAGAGAAGGATCGCTAGGGTATCCCGAGAGTGCGTCACCCATATTTACCAAAGACAGTAAACCCCATGGGAAAGAAAAAGATCACTAAGGTGCCTCGGGGTCATGATGCCCGTACTTACCTGAATAACAATGACTTTAATCTTGATGACATTAAGTTCTCTAAATTTTGGATCAAAGAAGATGATATTTTCTGCTACTCCTCCAAAAGTACTCTTCTGAGATCATTCTTATTTTTTTATCTTTTAATTCCTAATTTGTTTATCAAGGTAATCCCACAAGTGCTCAATGGGGTTAATATCGGGTGACTGAGGATGTTCTTAGGTTGTTTTTGAAAATTTTAGAGCTGCCGTTCTTGTACAGATCGAGCTGTACGTCTTGGATCATTATCTTGCCGAAAGAATTAGGATTTCTGTATTCCTAATTTTCTTTCATTTTAGGAAAGGTCAACGTATTCCTCATAATAAAAAAAAAAAAAAAACTCAAATTCCTTAAAGGCCTTATCTCTTGGGACTCTGAGGTCAAATACTTAGGAGTTATCCTGAACTCCACACTCACCTACAAACTTCATATTGAATCAATAACTGACAAATGCTGGGCCAAAATCCATAACTGTATACCTTTAATGGGCAGGAATTCAGTACTAGCACTTGTTAACAAAGTTCTGTATGAACAAGTAATCCACCCTATCCTACTTTATGCTTCCCCCACTTGAGGCCATGCCGCACCTACCCATATTAAAAATATACAGGTCCTTCAAAATAAAAACCTCTGCATGATTACCAACTCACCTTGGTGTGCCAAAAATTCTGTCATACACAAGGATCTCAATATAAGGGCCAAGGTTGTTTTTGCTCACAATAATGGAGCTCATGCCCTTCTCTTCCAATCATTCAATAATTATTGCTATCTAATTCCCTCATAACACTTTGCATTCCAACTCAGACCCTTTTAATTAATTCTTTTATCGCTCCTTGAATAGCCTGTTTCTCAGTCAACCATCTCACTCCAATATTCTCATATCAATCATTTCACATCATCATATATTCAGGTTATCATCAGCTGTTTAATATCCTGTCACTATCCCTACCTCTCCTCTCTTAAACTAGTTTGCTGACCACTGCTATACACCCATTCAAACAAGTGCCATTTTTACTTTTCCCTGCCTTCTACTTTCCTATCATCAAAAAAAGTTTAAATATTTTACTTATAACTATCGTTATTTTACTATAATAATAAAAAATTATGAAAATATAAAATAATACTCTCCTCTTGCTGAAGATTATACATAGTCCATTAAAGGCCTTCAGGGTTTTAAAAAAAATAATATAAAAATTTATGATTTTATCTTACGATAAGATTAGTAAAAAAAAAAAAATTTCAATCTATTAAAAAATCTCATCCTTATTGTAAATAATTCATTCACTTTCCTATCCTCTTTTCCTTTTCTTTTATTTACGAGGCATGTTTTTTAAGTAAGTACCGTTTTGTGATTCCGCCGCCGCAGCGCTCCGGTCGGCGTTCCGCGCATGCTCGCTGGTTACCTACATCTCTTGTCTACGCACTGACGCCATTACAGTCTGATTCTTCATTGTATACGTTGTTTACTGAGTGTTTAAGATGCCTCCGACAATCGTGAGTCCCGCTGATTGTGAAGTACGGGCTGTTATACGATTTCTTAGTGCTAAAGGCATAAAACCGATCGATATTCATCATGAGATCTATGAAGTTTACGGACAAAACATTATGAGTGATGGAATGGTAAGGAAATGGGTGAGAGCATTTAAAGATGGCCGCACAAATGTGCATGATGAAGAACGGAGTGGGCGTCCTTCGGTCGTTAATGAAGATTTGGTGCAGAAAGTGGACAAAAAGGTGAGAGAAAACAGACGCTTTACAATTTCATCATTATCCGACTGCTTTCCTCAATGTTCTCGTAGTGTTTTGTATCGCATTGTGACCGAGAACTTGAATTACCGGAAATTGTGTTCACGTTGGGTTCCAAAAATGTTGACGGATTTGCACAAAACCCAACGTTTAGGCAGTGCATTGACTTTCCTTGAGCGGTACCGCAATGAAGGTGAAGATTTTTTAGACCAAATTGTTACTGGTGACGAAACATGGGTGGCCTACGTCACACCAGAATCGAAACAACAATCCATGGAATGGAGATAACAATTTCTGCCCGGAAAATCATGTGCACAGTTTTTTGGGACAGAAAAGGAGTATTGCTAGTGGAGTTTCTGCCTCGTAATGAGACAATCAATGCAGCGTCTTATTGTGAGACATTGAACAATCTGCGTCGTGCAATCCAGAACAAAAGACGTGGCAAGTTGAGTAAGGGTATCGTTTTGCTGCATGACAATGCCCTTCCACATGTGGCTAATCGGACCAAAGATCTCATCAAATCTTTTAAATGGGAAACTCTAGATCATCCTCCATATAGCCCTGATCTGGCGCCCAGCGACTACCATTTGTTCCTGCACTTGAAGAAACACCTGGGTGGTCAGCGTCTTCAAGACGATAACGAAGTCAAAACATTTGTGATACAGTGGTTAACAAGTCAGGCGGCAGAATTTTATGAGGAGGGTATTCAAAAACTGGTGCCACGTTATGACAAGTGCCTCAATATTCAAGGAAATTATATAGAAAAGTAGATTAAGGTACAGGCTTTCATGTAAAAATAAAATTATTGCGATATCTTTGCACGTCTTTTTTTAATTTCAAAACGGTACTTACTTAAAAAAAAGTTTTTTCTTTAAATTCAAATGTGCATTAAGCACATTTTTAAAATGCTAGTTTTAATATTAAAAAAATCAAGGTTTAAATATGGTACTGAGTAATGAGTCCACCGGACTGGCACTCGCCACTATTTGAATGTTGTTGAAATCCTAATTATGCAGCGCTTTGAAGTAGATTGTCCTTTAAAATGTTCAAATAAGTGAATTGATCCCTTATTCCATCAATTATTATTAAATTATCTACTTCAGCATCTGACATGCAACTCCAAACCATAATTGAACCACAACCGTGTTTAACAGTTCCTATCCTGTTCTTTGGCTCGAACTCTGCATTTATTTTTCTCAACACTTTTGGGTTTCCATCTGATCCGTAGATGTTGAATTTACTTTCATCTGAAAAAATTACCGAACTCCAGAAAATCTGGTCCTGTTTTACGTTCTCTTTTGCAAAGATGTTTCTTTTTTTGTGATTAACTTTGCTTACAAAAGGTTTTCTTCACATGTTCGTAATGAAACATGAAAAGGAGAACCTAGCCCGAAGGGCCTTTATCTCCGGTATGAGTTTAACCTGGTAAAAGTTTACTTGCCCATTTTTTAGTAAAAATTTAATAAAAATTAATCGATTAAGTAAAATAATATATATTGTGAATTTAATATTAAGATGAAAATATTAAGTTGAATAAATTAAATTAAAATTATTTAATAAATGAATATCAGGAGGATTAGGAATATTGGGACAGTGCAGAGGGGTGTGGGAAAGCAGGGTAAATGAAGCTGACCAATCAGGTGGCTAGCTGCTCAGGTTTCCTATTGGTTGAGAGAGATAAGGGTGCTTGTGGTAGTGCTGTGTTATGATATTTTAAAGGTAATGTATTCAAATAATTTGATTGCTTTTAAAATTACGATAATTTCTTTTATAATATTTTGTTTCTTGGAGGGAGGGGTTTGGATTATGTTCAAAATTATTATTAAAATTGGTAGTGATATAATTAATGTAGTCTTGCAATTTGGTAATATTTAGGGAATTTCTTAGGTCTTCATTTCTCATGAACCATCCTGCTTTTCCTATTGTACGAATTATATTATTTTGTAAAATTTCAATTTTGTTATGGTGAATCTGAGCAGCTTGCATCCAAATTGGGCAGGCATAGGTAAGGATGGATCGCAGAAGTTGTGTATAGATAAGCAGTTTATATTTAGTATTTAATAATGAACTCCGACAAATTAGGGGAATATATTTTTTCGCGGCAAGTCGGAATTTTTCATGGATATGTGTTATGTGTTGTTCGAAAGTGAATTTACTGTCTAAAATGACTCCAAGGTATTTAGCTTTGTGAGACCATGGGATTTGTTTGTTATCAATGTAAATGTTTGGTTTAATTACACTGAGTGCTTTTGTGAAGAAGACGGCCTCCGTTTTTGAAACATTCAGTGCGATTTTCCATTTGGAGAACCAGTCTTCTAGGTTTGCGATGTGTCTATTGATGTGATGAGCAAGAGTTTTGGGTTTTTTATGTTTTGCAAGTATCGCTGTGTCATCTGCGTACATTCAGAGAATTGTGTTGTTGTGTTTCGGGATATCGTTCACGAAGTATTGGAAGAGGGTTGGCCCGCGATGCGATCCTTGTGGGATTCCCGAGTTGATATTTCTTTTAGTGGAATAAATATTATTAATTTTTACAGTAAAATCTCTGTTTTTAAGATAAGAATTTATAAGGGTTATGAGGTAGGGTGGGGTATTATATTTGATTAGTTTGTAAATTAGCCCCGTATGCCAGACACGGTCGAAAGCTTTCTGGATGTCAAAGAAAACAGCTCCAACTTTTTCTTTGCTTTCCAATCCTGATTTAATATAGGTAGTTACTCTCTTTAATTGGTGGGTAGTGGAGAGCTGTGGCATAAAGCCGTGCTGCTCCGGAATTATTATTTTATTTACTAAGATATGGTCATTGAGTCTGTTGAGAATGATCTTTTCAGCAATTTTCCCTAGGATTGGGAGGAGAGAGATTGGACGGTAATTTTCAGCCCTAGTCGGGTCTTTTCCTGGCTTAAGGATTGGAATGACTGAGGCTGTTTTCCAGTGGTTTGGAAAGTGACCGATTACTAGCATACGGTTTATTAGGTGGGTGATTTGGAAAATTGTGGGAAGAGGTAAGTTTTTAATCATTTTGTTAGTTATACCATCATGACTTGGTGATTTATTAATTTTAAGTTTGTTGATATAGTTTATAATTTCTGATGGTTGACAAGGAGGTAGGGAGGCAGGGTTATCAAAATTATTTTCGTTGTTAAGATATCCGTGAACGATATGTGTTATTGTTCTATCGTGTGCTGGTGAATGTATGTTGTTTAGCTGAAATTGTGCATGAAGAGAATCAGCTAGTAATTCAGTTTTATCTTTGTCACTGAGAGCGATACTTGTAGGGCCTGTTAGGGCCGAAATTTTTGAGCATTTCTTTCTTAACTCCTTTGCGGCTCCCCAGAGGGAGCCACGATCGGGGTCAAGTGAAGAAAGTGTTGAAGTCCATGTTTTAGTTTTTTCTTCGATTATTTTCTTTTTGATTAATTTGTTAATTTGGTTTAGGTGGGTTTTATCAGTGGGATTTTTTGTAAATTGCCAAGTTTTCCTGGCTCTGTTCCTATACTTGAATAAATTTCTTACTTCCGCACTGATGAAGTGTGAGTTGTTTGTATTTTTTGGTTTGGATGCGTTTTTGTGTGCTTGAATAATGTTGTTTGTGATGTCGGCGACATGCGTTTCTAGATCTTCCCCGCTTTGTATGTTTTATAATTAAATCTTTCCGATGTTAAGATAGGTCCTTTCCTCTTGGGGCCATTAATAAATTATATAATTACTTAGCATCTAACATAGAAATTACAGAAAAACCTTCAGAACTATCCGTAACATATAACATAATCATAAAGAAGTGTGTCTAGACTTTTAAATTACTTACCACCTTTAAATTTTCAGCTTGCATATATACTTTTGTGATGTAAGATAGATAAGAAAGAAAGAAAATATCTTTAAAATTGTAAAATAAATTAAGGCGAAGTTCATTTTCCATTTTTTAAGTGTAATTCGCAATCAATAAGTTTTATTCTCCAAAGATATATGTCGTATTTATTTTTAAAATTTGGGCCTTTTGACTGGAGACATGATGTTCATACTTACTTTTTGTGGCTAAGTGCATGTTTTTTCAGCTCACTTTCGTTTCCGAAAATGATTCTACCTTCACACATTTGTGCTGTGTAGATCCCTGAGACTCGAGATTAGTATATAAGTATCGATTTTTCATTATATAATTTCCATTTGCTAATTGTAAGGATCGTGGCTAAGCCTAAAAGCACTTGTAAAGTTTGTCTTTGAAAATTGTAGAAATTCTTCAAGTTTCGTTTAAACCTTATGCATTTCTTTCTTGTTTCCTTCTTTGTCCACAAGAAGTGAGGTATCAAGTATTTTATTATACAAGCATTTTGGTAAGACTACCTATATTTCTTTCTTTTTTTTATAACGAATAGACCCAATTTGGGTTTTTTGTATATTGTGACTCAAGATATGGTAGAACAGATGCTGCCTCCTATGGAGATTATAATAGGGGCGGGAAATGATAAATACTTTTGAGTGATAAAGAACTTATAAAAATTAACACAAAGTGAAAAAATTATCGAGATTGATATACTCTTAGAGAATGATCATAGGCAATCTCATATTCCGAAAGCTAATCCCCTATTATTACACATAGAAATTAAAAGTAAAATTTCAAGTCATGCAAACACCCTAAACATGTATTTTACTAGAAATGGGGAATTTAAACTTTCTACCGTAGATCTTGTGTGTTCTAGTTAGACATTGTCGTTAGAAAAATTATCAAATATCTCAATTAAGACCAACATCATATTGAAAGGAATCCCTTCCAGACTTCTCTTTGGAGCTCCTACTATTGTATTGTACCGCTGACAGATTTAGCCACTGAATTACAAAACAAAAACATAGCACCGAACAATATAGAGATAGTAGAGATCGATCGATTTATCAAATCCGGGACAAGCCCAGAAATTTCCCTTGTATTGATTACCATGCTAGGAACAATGTTTCCGGAAAATATCACACATAAACTGTGGTTCATGAACAATAATATAAAACTTTTAATCAATAAACTTATACAATGCTCTAATTGTTTTAGTTTTCTACATCAATCCCGATTTTGTCAACAACCTGAAATTGCGGCATATTCCATATAGGTGATTGTACAGCTAATTAAAATTGCAACAATTGCAAGGGAAATCATCCAGCTGATTCTCCGCAATGTCCTGTATATATTAAAGGAAAGCAAATATTGGAATTGAAAAGCAGGTAACACTTAACACTACCGGAAGCAAGACGAAGATTTCGAGCTGCTAATACTAAAAGCTGTTCTACGGTATTAAGAAATTAGTCACAATCTGATAATATGCAGGAAATATTGGAACAAAAAAATTGAAAAAATGCTAAATTTCTTTCAAACTGCATTAGAGAAACAAAAGGCTTTTTTAATGGAGAATTTTCAAAAATCCCTAGAAACAATGCTCACACATTTAAGCACTATTTGAAAATTCGGAGCTCGTACAACATCCCTAACCAGAAAAAAAAAGAGACATATAAAGGTGCAAAAAAGGTGCCGGTAATCAAATTCCCTCTAAGTCCTATATTAAGGCAGCATCTAATAACACAGAAAAAGGATAAGAATGTATTAAGTAACCAAGTTTGCATATATGTTCTATACATTGTTCCGAGTTGTACTACAGATTATGAACTTTGCTTTCCCTTATAATTTAGTGATTTATCCTTGAGGGAAGGATATAAATTACGAATTATAAGAGTTTCTTTTTTTCCCTCTCTTTCGCTTATGAACTGTTTACAGTGGAACTGTAGAGGCCTAAAATATATCTGTATGGTTAAATATCTCTCCCTTCTCACAAGCAGATTTTGGGCTGTTTCAGGGAACCTTTTTTAAAAGACGAGGACAGGCTCAATTTTCCTAACAAAGTTAACTTCAGATTAGACAGAGCAGACAAATCTGAAGGAGGACTGCTAATCGCAGTTCCAAAGAATATCTTTGCCTGACAAGTTCCTACACAAATAGCGCAAACGGAAGATCAAGATATACTTGTTGTCAAAATAGAAATAAGAAATCTTTCTTTCTATTTCATTAATATCTACTCACCGAGAATATTAACTATTTCATTTGTAAAATCTTTCTTGGATTCAGTAATAGATCTGGCTTTCATTTTTGGGGACTTTAACCTCTGTCCACCGATGTGGAGATCCAATCATTCTACTAAACATAGCAATGGATTTGTCGATTGGTTAACAGACTGAAATTTTACTATCCTCAATACTACCGGTCCCACGCATAGAAGTAATATAGATTAAGCATCTCTAATAGATTTTACATTATGTTCCTCAACCTATTAAGGGCTCGCTAATACCTACATTTTATGTTAGACTGCTCTTTTGAAAGCGATCCTTGCCCCACCGTTACAGAGTTCTCATTACTCCAGCAGAATAAATAATAAGTAAAACGAGCAGATTGGCAAGAAGTAACGAAACAAGCACAATATACATTTACCAACCAAGAGTATGACAAGACACAACTAACTGAAACCATATCTAAAATAATTAAAAATAATACTCGATATATTAGATTATGAAACAGATCACTTCCACCATGGTGTGGAACAACACTTGTAACAATTTCTTCAAGCTTAAAGTTTTCCAAAAAAAAAGCTATTCCTGATATTCCCCCTCAACGATGAAATAAATACAAGCAATATTCAAGTAAGCTCAGATTTCACATAAAAAAAGGCAAATTTACACAATTATCCATTTCATTTACACAAAAAAAAAACACCTTTCTAATCTCTTGGCAGAGTGTCATAATTTTCTTAGCATATTTATTAAATCTCTACAAAATTCTACACAAAAAATATATAAAAATCTGCTGACCCGAGAATAATCTCAAAGAAAAGACTCACCTCTCTGTCGCTTGTAAAAGAAACCCAGGAGCTGATGGTCGTCACATTCTCACTCATGGAATCTTTACAACAGATCATACTTTTGTAGAACAAAGATGTAGATATCACTTTTGTAGTACAACATGTATCTTCTAGGACAATTTATGGAATCTTCATAACAGATCACACTATTGTAGGACAGAAATTGTAGATATCACTTTTGTAGAACAACAACTGGGAATAGCACTTCTAAATTCTACTTCGTTTATTTGCGTAGAAAATACAGTCAAACTAAGGCATGGGTTCAGGCATCTATTAATTCAGATGCCTTTATCCCCCCCCCTGCCACCAGTTATATATTTCTACTTAGCTGTAACGTAGTGATTCCAGAATGTGTGGAATGAATCGGTAACGTGAAAGGAACACTCAGCTTAAGTAAAAATACTTCTTTATTTTATAATTCTATGAATTATATTCTAGTTAGGCGTTTTCGCCTGGTTTCTATTCGCACAAAGTTACATACAATAATAGCCGAATAAACCACAAATAGCTTAATATCAATATGCAGATTGATTTTAGTCCTAAAATCGTAAGAGCAGGAAATCGCCTCTCTTCTTGCAGGATCGTCTCTCTCGCACTAAGTCAAGATTCTCTCCCCTTCTCCTTTTTCTGTCCCTTTTAAATCCTCGGGTAGGGCTGTCTCACGCCCACCCTTGATTTATTTTCATTTTTGAATGGACAATCTAATCACAGATAAACTCCGTTTTTCTCCCCCAACACCATTCCCTCTTATCGGCCAACATCAAGTTTAATCCACGTGCACACAGATGTCGGACGTCAAACGGCTAGGCCCTAAATTCCCATATATATCAATGCCATGGGTCACAATACCTCGAAAAGAGGAATCAACTCGGCCACACCTGTGTAGCAGAGTCAGGTGTTCAGAAATGTAGTTGACCCATACCGATGACACCATATTTTGCTCATTTATTGCTTTAGAGTATTAAACTTATTATTATGACTTTGAATGGGAAGTTGGGAACAAAAAAGGGAGTTCAATGCGAAAGTCTTTGACGGGGATTATCTATAGCCTACGTTACAATATTATCATTCAATTTATTATAACTGTTTTCACAAGATATAGAGATGAGTGTGTTAACAATCTTTCATTAATTAAAATTTTGGAATAGTCTTTTCTCTTTCTGTGAATAAAATACTCGAAGAAAACTGAAAATATTGATAAACTTTGCAAAAATTATATAAAAAGTAAAAGATTAAGAAAAATGAATTATTTGAAGGAGAAAAAGGGAAGTTATAAATAACGTATAAAATTCGTCATTATGATTTGAACAATAAATTATTTGATATCATGAAGAATCTAAATTATTTTCACGACACTATTTGGCGTTAACATAATATGTTTTACAATTTATTGAAATACGATTATCAGTACCATTTAAATATTTGTTTAAAAATGCTTTTGTGTAGTAGGAAAATTTGATCAATCAAAGATTTAAATACTTCAAAGACTTCAACGATAATTATTCTTTGTTGCGTGTTAAAAGAACAGAAAATGTTTACCTCTATTTTACTCTACAAAATACCTAAATAATAGGTGGGGCTTGAAAATTAATACATTAAATTAAATTTCTTAAAACTTACACTGGTTTTTTTTAATAGTCTGAGAGAAGTACGGATAAGAAGGATTATAATAATAAAATCAAGAGAAAAACAGATTCTCACTTGTAGAAGTTCGGTCTATATTTTTCGATTGTATTCTCACAAATTGATAAGTGAGAGATGGTGAGTTATATGGCTTTGCTGCGCCAAACAAATTGTAACTATGATCTAGATGTTTGAAAAATGGAAGGAAAAAAAATTAGTTGACAAGAAGGAGAGTCTAAACATTATGATTGTAACCCTAGGGCGCGTCACCCATGTTTTACCATAGGCAGTAAACTCCCTGGGAGAGAAAAAGAACACTACGGTACCTCGTGTTAGATATTAGTTTTTAGTCTATTTAATAGATGGCGCCACATGTACTAAAGTCCTTGTTTATATTAAGTAAACTTGTAGGAGGACACCATTCCGATGTAGTACGTGAAGCATCACGTAACCTATGCTACTGAAATAAATAATATCTTAAATGCTTACTGTGGTCCTGTACACTATATTACATGGTATCAGACGAAAAGAATCCACGTATTATCTTCAGAATTCTTTCAATTTAATTATTTAGAGACTTGAAAATAGTTCTAAAAATGGCAAACAATTTGCCAACGATTCCAGCATTTGAACCGGGAACGAATCCATTGGAATCCTGGAGGCACTGGAAAGAAGATTTTGAAGACTATTTGGAAGCCCTTCGATACAGTGAAGCGCCAGAGAAAACAAAATCTGCACCATTCCGTCATTTATGCGGAGAAGAATTGAAAATACAGCTACGAGCATTCGACCTTAAGCTTAACGATGGTTGTGGGGGTGTGACTCTGCAACAAGTGCTTCAGGAATTTGATAAATATTTTCTGGATTATCAAAACGAAATTTTTGCTTCTTTTAAGTTCTTGGAAATAAAACAGGAACAAGGAGAAAAATTTACGGATTATTATTCTAGGCTTCGTAATGCTGTTGTTGAATGCAATTATGGCGAATCGCAGGACCGCATGCTACGTGACAAAATCATTCAAGGACTATTAGATAAAGCACTTCAGGAAAGATTGATCAGAGAAACCAGTAAAAAGGCCAAAACACTACAGGAAGTAGTTAGTGAATGCAAAACCGCTGAGAACAGTAAGGTACAAGCATCAGTTATGAATGAAAAACTTTCAGTGAATGCTTTAAAGAATTTTAGAAATTATCGGAATCAAAGCAAGAATAAAAAATGAGGTTAATTGCAAGCAATGTGGGAAAATTCATGAGAAGAAGAAATGTCCGGCATACGGTACAAAATGCCGAAATTGCGATGGAAGAAATCACTGGGCAAAAATGTGCAGAACTCAAAGAAATAAACAGAAAAATGTGGCTGCTCGAAGAGTGAATGCTATTGAAGAAAACTGTGAGAATTCTGAGACTATTTACATTGGGGAACTGAAGTCAGTTAATGAACTGGACATGAAAGAAACCAACTGTGTGTGGTATGAGAAAATTTATGTAAATAAAAATCCTGTAATGTTTAAACTGGATACTGGATCTCAAGTGAATGTAATTCCCAAGTCAGAACTCTTAAAATGGGAAGAAAAGCCAGCAGTCAGAAAATGCAAAACTGCTGTGCTTGACTACAGTGATAACAGAGTTCCAATTCTAGGTGAGTGCTACCTCAACTGTAAAACTAAAAAGCATAGAAAAACTTATAAATTTTTAGTAACAAGTTTAAATTCATGTCCAATTTTAGGCCTTGAAGCCTGTAGAGAATTACGGCAGATTCAGAGATTGAATATGATCTATAAAAGCCCTATTGAAACTCCAGAATTAAGTTTGAAAGAATTTGCTGATGTTTTTACGGGAACAGGAAGACTTAATAGAATTGTAAAAATTAAATTAAAAGAAAACTCTGTTCCTCATGTAGCAGCCCCTCGAAAAGTGCCTCTTGCTATACATAACAAAGTTAAAGAAGAACTAAATAATATGGTAGAAGCAGGCATAATAAGCAAAGTTGAAGAGCCAACTGAGTGGGTGAGCAACATGGGTGCAATCCACTCACCTAAGAAATTAAGGATTTGTCTTGATCCCAGGCCATTGAATGAAGCTATTCAAATATCTCATTACCCAATCCCTACTGCAGATGCACTTGTTACAAAACTGCAAAGTGGTAGAGTGTTTACTATTCTAGACGCAAAAAAATGGGTTTTGGCAGTTACCATTAGATGAAGAATCTTCATATCTAACCACATTTTGTACACCTTGGGGGCGGTACAGATTTTTAGTATTGCCGTTTGGTCTGAACTCTGCTCCTGAAGAATTTCAAAAGGCAATGGATGAAATTTATGAAGAAGATGAAGATATAAATCCTTACTTTGATGATATTGCACTGGGTTCATCTACAGTGGAAAAGCACTGCAGATTATTACGTCGAACACTCTTGAAAGCAAGAAAGGCCAATTTAAAATTTAATGAATTGAAAACGCAGTTGTCACAAACGTCAGTTAATTATCTGGGTCATGTTTTGTCAGATGAAGGAATAAAACCAGATCCCAAGAAAATTAGAGCCATTGAACAGTTTGCTACACCAAACTTCAAAGAAGATTTGCAAAGATTTCTAGGCATGGTAACATATCTAGCTAAATTTACACCACACCTATCAAATTTAACGCATAATCTAAGGCAGCTTCTAAAAAAAGATTCTGTGTGGATCTGGGATGCAAACACAGAGAGGGAGTTTGAGCTGATAAAACAAGCCATAATGAAATCTCCCTGTTTGAAATATTTTGACAAAAACAAAGAAGTAACTGTTTCTGTTGACGCTAGTAAAAATGGACTGGGAGCTGTGCTTCTTCAAGAAAGTCAGCCAGTAGCCTATGGATCTGTATCATTAACACAAACACAACAACGTTAAGCTCAAATTGAAAAGGAGCTAATGGCTGTGATATATGGGTTGGAGCATTTCAACTATTATACTTATGGAAGAATTGTCACAGTACAGACAGATCACAAACCAATACTGGGCCTTAGTAAGAAACCATATGATACAATATCTCCTCGTCTTCAACGTATGTTACTTCGACTCAATAAATATAATATTCAGTTGGAATATGTTCCAGGAAAGAATCTAGTTATAGCAGATGCCCTATCAAGAGCACAATCAACCACTGATAAATTTGATGAAGTTCTAGGCCAGGAGGCAACTGTAAGAATAAATCTGTTAACACAAGCTTCACCAACTAAGTGGGAGGAAATAGCAAAAAGGTTAACAGATGATCCTGAAATGCAAGATGTGTTGTTTCACATTAATAATGGATGGCCAGAGAAAAGGAAAATCAAAATAGCTGCGCAACTTTATTGGCATTGCAAAGAGGAGTTATATTCCACAAAAAAAAAAGAATTATTTGCAGACGACAGCGATTAGTAGTACCAGTAAAATATAGAAAAGAAATATTGAAACTATTACATTTGTCACACAAGGGTGTAGTTTCCAGTAAAATAAAAGCCAAAGAATATTTTTATTGGCCTAATATAAATAGAGATGTTGAGGAATATAAACACAAATGAAAAATCTGCCAGAAATATCAAAGAGTAAACCAGAAAGAAATTCTTATCAATCCAGAAATTCCAGGCAGACCTTGGCAAAAAGTTGCATGTGATTTCTTTTGTTTAAAAGGCAAAGAACATCTGCTAATGATAGATTATTTGTCCAAGTATGTTGAACTGAAACCACTCAACAGTACAACAGCCCAATCTGTCATTACAGTCATGAAATCCATTTATGCAACACATGGAATACCTGAAGACCTTGTGAGTGATGGTGGACCACCCTTTAACTCAAATTTGATGACCAATTTCTTCCGAGAATGGGGTATTAAACATCATGTTACACCGCCTCATTTTCCTAGAGCAAATGGACAAATAGAGAGAGCAGTACAAACAATAAAAAATTCTCTTACTAAAGTTGCAGACGAGGGAAAAGATTTGTATGTTGTATTGCTTGACTACAGGATACAAACAGCAAAGGACATGTAATCACCAGCTGAATTATTAATGGGAAGAAAGCTAAGAACTTTCCTGCCATCACATCTAGATCAATTAAAACCAACATTTGATGTTGAAAGAGCAAGAGAAGCTTTGAGGAAAAGGCAGATAATTCAAAACAAATATGCTAACAAGCATGCAACAGTGTTGCCTGTGCTTCATCAAAATGCCAAAGTATGGTTTAAGCATAAAATGAAAAAGCCTTGGAAGCAAGGGACTATAATTCAAGTAGGTCCCCAACCTCTCTCATACATAATAAAAGGAGAGGATGGAGGTGTTTTCAGGAGAAACAGATTCCACTTTCGACAAGATTACATTGAGGATGATAATCCATGTTGGTCAAGAACTGTAGAAGATCTCTATAACAGCGATGCTACTGAAATCTCTAGAATTCCAAACAATTCTGCTGACAGTCAAGTAAATGCATCACCTAAAACAAACAAAAGCAAAATTAACCAACAACTGTAAGTTCCAATTGAAAACTGTAGTGAGCAGAGCAATCCTGTGGTACGGAAATCTTCAAGAAATATTGTGAAGCCTGTTCGCTATAGAGACAATTGAAGGAACTCTGACAAACATATTTTAGTTCAATAGTTAATCTCAGAGTTAAATTTAAATTAAAACTATAACTTTGTAAGACAGTTCAGATAAGTTTTGTTGTCCATAACAAGAGATGGTATTGTATTGAGTAAATTTTAAATAAATAATTGTATTCATTGTTAAGTAATTTAATTCATTGAACTCAATATTTTGTAAAAAAAAAAAAAAAAAAAAAAGGTGTGTTAGATATTAGTTTTTAGTCTATTTAATAGATGGCGCCACATGTACTAAAGTCCTTGTTTATATTAAGTAAACTTGTAGGAAGACGCCATTCCGATGTAGTACGTGAAGCATCACGTAACCTATGCTACTGAAATAAATAATATCTTAAATGCTTACTGTGGTCCTGTACACTATATTACACCTCGAAGCTGAGATCACTACCTGATAAGCTCTACGGCTTTCCATTATGATTAAATAATATGTTTTCATAATTTTAATAATTATAAACTGCTTCAATTAATGAAATTATAATCTCTATATATAATGGAATTCAGTAAATATATCATTTTTTATGAATATGACATACCTCCTCTTTTCTAAAGCATAAAATCTCTAAAAAACTTTAACCTCCATCACCCGATAGGGGTTCAATCCATATTTCGCCTCAAAGTAATGATTTTGTAAAATGGTTAACAAACATCATAAACAAATGGTCAGATAATCAATCAATACCATTCTAACCACAGTTCTCAGAATTGCATTGGTTTTACCTCAATGGACTCCAAATATTGTTCTCCTACAAATAGCTGGTCAGGAAATACTATAGGAAAAAAATCAAAAGATTAGCGAATAAAATTACTATTTCCCAAATTTCGAATGGCGAATTTTCTCCTCTGCATCTCAATAGCCCTACTATTATAGATTTAAAAATTCTGGAAGAAGACAAAAATAATATTTCAAATATTTTTCATACGTTGAATATTAATGGGCAGCAAATAATTTCTATCCCTAAATTACTGTATTTCACAGAACGTCCTTGTGAAATTTACACCAATTAATTTGAATTTCAGAATAAAAACCTTCCTATTTTTGTTATTAGAGGATTATTTGAAGAAACAGTGAGCAATAACTACTAAGATTATTTCTTAATAGTTACGGATGCTTCAAAAAACCATAACATGACTTCTATTGCAGGCATAACGAAAAATTCCTCCTTTGCTTACAATTTAAATCCTATTAACGCTATTTTTACAGCAGAAGCTCTTGTTATATGCCAACCTTTAGATGACCTCACGGAATTAAACAAAATTTTTTTAAAATTATTAATTTTATCAGATAGTTACTCTGTTCTAGCTGCACTAAGAAATTACAATATAAAATCCCCAAAAGTTATTCACAGATTAGGCTGCAAAATTTTCATCCTATCTCAATTTCAAATCCAAATGGTACTACATAGGAATCCGGGACACTCGAAAATTAATTGGAATGATCATGCGGACCAACTCGCAAAATCGGTTAAGCAGTCGAACCTTTACATCGACTGGATTACTCCAGAGGACATCCATAATAACAACTACAGAAAAAGAATGACTAAAACCAATGGAAATTTTTAATCAAGTAAATATTTCGAAGATTTGAGAAATATTACAACTATAGACAAAAAAAACAGAATAGAGGAAATCCTAATTACTCGAATCATCTGCAAAATGATAGTAACTCCTAGGTTTTTACACAAATTCCATCTACAGGATAATGCAACACGTAGCACATGTAACCATATCATTGATTTGGATCATAGTCTCTTAAATTGTAATGAATATACCTCCCAAAGAAATAACCTCTGGAATATACTTAAGATAAACCAACAACACAATATTACCTTCAAAGAACCTTTGGAAACAATAATTGCTAGTAAACAAATGTTCAGAATATTCCTTCAGAAACTCAAGTACTTAGATATCTACTGTAAACGGGATTGTAGCCTATGCTGCTCAACATCCTACAAAAAATATAGCAATCAATCAATCAATGCAAGAATTCGGAAAACTAAAACAAAATTTTCTTCTGTCATGTAACTGATGTAACACATTTTAACATTATTTTCGGGGTTTGAATGTTTTTGAACAAACTTGTCAAGTATTTTTTCGGATGCATTTCATAAGTATATAAACGCGTTTCGGATGCATTTC
>BMAW01090435.1:0-36080 GCA_019974015.1 Nephila pilipes | reverse complement strand
TTTCGGATGCATTTCATAAGTATATAAACGCGTTTCGGATGCATTTCATAAGAAGTATAAACGCGTTTAGAAAACTATGAGTTGGCTTTGATATTGTTTATGAAAGATGCATTAAGAAAGTACCATTTCTTAAATTACTGAGCAATCCATTTTTAATATTTATTTTTAAATTTGAAAGTGAATAGTTTTAACTATAGATATGGATATTTGTACATTAAAAAATGAATTTTATGTTGCATTTGAAGGTATAGAACATTATGATTGTCTATGTTTAATTTCTACGATGTGGAATTTGCGAGATGCACTTAAGAGTATTATGTTCTCGTCTTCAACAGATTCGGGTATAGAATTGTTATTTTTTAGATTATTTCACTTGAATTTCTTTTCTTAATTTGAGTTAAAAATACCGTAAGATATATTGAAAACTTTGAACACAATACATTTTGCGGTAGAAATATATTCCGCAATAAAAAAAAATGCGTCAAAAAGCCATAGATATGTTTATTCTTCTGCCAATCTTTTAAAAGCACGATAATAATTCTTTAAGGAACTGTATGTAACATTTTTAAAATTTTTAGATTTCTTTCACTTAAGTCAAAAATTGATCAGACAAGAAAAATAAATGAATAATAAAAATTTGGCAGAAGTGTTGGTATGCAAATAAAAGATTTTAAAATGTATGTGCAGATAATATTTTAATTCCCTCGAATTTTAATTTTTCAAGAGCCATCACTCTGTTATTTTTATTTCAATTAATTTTATTGCTTTTCTTTTTCCTTTGCATTCAAATGGGAATATTTTTAATTTCTTGTATTCTGTTAGTTATCTGTTCACATATTCATTTTTAACATTGCATGTTAGTCATTGTATTGATACAAATAAGGAATTCTTTTGGACATGTGATTTTTTTTAGTTTTTGATTATTTTTTAAAAATGAATTATGGCTATGGATTGCAAATTTTCTTAGTTTGTTAAAATTACACATGATATAATAATTTCTTTGTTATTATACAAAAAAGGTCCTTTTTACACAATAATATGGTTATGCAATAACAAAAATGTTACATTTGTCATATCTTACCCAAGCATAATAAATCTCTGTGCATTGTATATTTGAAATTTAGTTTTGTAAAAACTAAATTCCAATTTAAGTTGTATCAAATTGGTCTAATCCCTGTTTATTATTTTTGAGGAATTGATGTAACTATTATTAAAAAAAAAAAATACTTGCCAATGCTCTGTGTCCTGTTAACAGTAAATTTTTTTCTTGAAATTTTTCAAATGTGAAATCTTGTCTCCAGAAAATTTACTATAGTTGACTTCGTATTTTGTTTTTAAACAATATATGAAATGATCCAGAAATATAGAATCAATTCTTTTAATGGAATATTTGTATCATTTGTAAAATGAAGATTTATAAGAGTTTTCTAAATCCAGTTGATGTTTTTATTCTATATAGTTAAATTTCATAAAATTTATCAAATTAGAATTCATTTGAAGAATTATGTTTTTTTGAACATAAAAATGAATTAAGATTCTGTCTGATGGGGAAAGACTACATAAAACTTTTCAAGTTGGAATTTCTCTGAAAGAAAAAGTATCTCAGACTTAAACTTGTTAAAACGTTTTTCTGAATTTCACTTGGTGTGTGTGTGTGTCATCAAATTTTCGATCCTTAATTTAACCTACTTCCCATCAAGCTAGAGCTTTGAAATTTTGGGAGTCGTTCGTACTCGCCTAACAATGCAATATTTAGATGTTTGCGACAAGTTTTAACTAATATTTCAATAATTTTAATAAGTCAAAATATTCTTTCCTCTGGGCGAAATTCTTTCTGGAATATTCTTTCCTCTGATTTTTTCCTCGAGGAAAAAATTTCTTTCCCCCCCTGGGAACACCGGGCACTCCCCACGCCGCATGAGGTATCGTAAACCTTTTGTACTCACAAAGGGGATATACTATCTCCCCTTTACTATCTCCCAGATAGTAAGGGTTGCTGACTTTTAGTCAGTAATCATTCGCAAGAAAGAAAGTTTCCAATATTTGGCGCCATGTCTTATCACAATAATTTTTTCCAAATTCTGGTTCCCATTTTTTTTTTAATAGAATGGCTTACAAACTTTCAAATGCATGTTTTGATTTTATGAGTATTATGAATTTTTTAATACGCTCACAAATGTCTCTTTTTAAGTAAATTTTAAAGTTAAAAATAACTAACAGTTTTAACTAATATTTCAATAATTTTCTCTTATAAACTTTGCCACCATATAAAAACATTGGTTTTTATATCGAATTATTTCTACCTTATGCTAGTTAATTTTATTTTCAAAATTTCTAAATTACTGAATGTTGTTATAATTTTTTTTCATGTAAAGTAACCCTGCATAAATAATAAAATTCATAAAATTTTCTGAAGATTAAAGAATGCTTTTCCTCTAGACACAGATTATTACTGTGTATGTGAAAGAGCAATGAATACAATCTCAAAGTGTCATTGTGCCAAAAATTCATCTTTGGAATCCTGTTGTCTAACAGACATAAAAAATTTAAAAAACCTTTTTTAAGAAACTACAAATTCTGTTAAAATGTGTATTTTAAAACATCAAGGTGAATAAAACTGGTGAACTGATGAAGTCATTATAATAAAATAATTTAACAAAACCAATTAAATCAAACAATTGAAATAAAATTGAATTTTAATTTTTGTTTCTTTTTCTTTTATTAATGTATATTAGTCACAGTAGCAATATATTAGTAAAATGCTCAAGAATCAAATTTTGTTCTTTTTTTGTTTAATCAAAAAGTACAAATTTGAAGATATTATTTATTCTGTTGATTGACATGCACACAAATTCATATTATATTCTTTTTCTCCATAAACAAAATCGAAACCTCTTGTATGGTACTTCATAAACATACTCAAGTTCAATTCATAATCATATTCTCCATAATGGTTTTTTTCTAAGTTAAAGTCACCTTGATGATGATTTTTGACATATAGTTATACTGAACATTGGATGTGCTTGTCTGAAGAATGGAAATGATCTTGCAGCGATTGGTTTTCGTCGAGTCATGGGTTTGAGTCTTGATGACACTAAAGACCCATTGACTGAGATTCAAAATTATGAGGTCCATTGCCAATAGCCCTTGTGTTACTTCTCTGTGCGACATTAATAAACAATTGCATCACATCACATAGATTGGGATGCTAGCTAATGTGCACCCTCGTCACTTGGCAGACTCTTAAATTTTGATATTCTATGTTAATAATGCCTGCATTTCTTCTAAATGTAATATTAACAAAACAATCTCTGATGTTCAGCTTTATTTTTTTAAATGGAGTGATATTTAAAAAGGAAACTAAACGATGGGGTAAGAATGTATTTGTATGGTTATCATTACCTTCTGCAGTATTTGAAGAGTAGTATGATATAATAATACATCTCTTAACATTGCAAGTTAAGAGATGTATTGAAAAACTTAATTCGTTTATGTTAAAAAAATATTACAATATCTAAAGTGATGTTTCATTTGCAGATAGTAAATTAGTATATATGTACATACTGGTGCATAAAATAAATTTTAGACTTTAGTTTCCATATAATTTTTAATCTATTCATAATATTGAGATAGTTTTTTAAAGTTGAATTTCTGGTGGTTTTTATTTTTTAAGGAGTATTAAATTTTTTCAAATAAAGCTTATTCCTTGAAATTTTTCATTCTTTCTAAATGTATTTTTCTTAGGTAATGAATTTATTAATCAAATCATCAGAGCTCAATTTTAATTTTTATCATAAAAACTCAATAAAAAGGTGTTTCTGATCAATGTACACTCAAAAACTGATGGACTTAATTTTCATTGTTTTTTTCAGTATGTTAATTTATAATTCCTCAACAAACTATTCAATTTTGGTGGCTTTTTTTTAAATTTCAATTATAAACGTATGAGCTAGAACACATCAATTATGTTTGTTTCTCAACATAAATAACATTTAATTTTTAATGACAGATTACTAAGTATTTATGAAAGCTAAAATTTTTAATAAATTATTTTACATATTTCTGAAATTGCATTACAGAATATGAGCTGTTATTCATGGATGTTTTGCGGAGAATTGCAGAAATATACACTGAAAAAGGAATGAGAAGGTTACATGTGTGTAAAGAAATATCAAAATTCCTAGAGTTATTTTATGATGATTGTATTTGGAATAATGTTGTAAGTATTCATATAGCATCTTTTAAGCCTTTATTATATATATACTAGTTTTATGATAATTATAAGTAACTTAAACTAATTACTGTTATTTTGAATTTCACTTTTTTAAATCTATACATTTCAGTATTTTGCATTATAGCTGAACTATGCATTGCATTGCTAAATTGGCTCAGTTTAACATTATGTTCTAGTTTTTTTGAAAATCTTAATCTTGCTGCTGTTAGAGTCTTAATGTATAGTATTCATACGTTTCAATATCATTTCATAAATCTGTAAAATGTATTCGTGAATTCACTTCTTTTTATTTATGGACATTATGAAAAAGAATTATACATTTCTAACTGGTACTTGTGGCAAATTGATGATTTTTAATTGTTCACAAACCAAATGATTTTGCACACTACACTGAATACAACTGAATAAATTGATAATAATACTGTGGTTGAAATGAGATATAAAAGTATCATTGATTTTTTTTAATTACTGATGTTATTGATTTATTTGCTGAATTAGTTACATTATGGTTATAAGTGTATATCTAAGTTGAATCAAATGGAAACAGAATGTTAATAATTTGGTTGTTTTTGTATGGATGGGATGACAAATGTGTCTAGAGTTGGAGTGGGAGGCAATAAAGAAAACCCCTACTGTGCAGAGAGGACTGCAACTGAATAGACATATAAAGAGGCATGTGATGTGCATTGGTGATCTGGTAAACATATGGCAAGATTATCTTTACAGCATCTTCTCAGCTATTGTACCAAAGACAGTTTTTAGGAGAGTGTTGTGGCAGGTGTTGAAAATTTTCACTGTCATATCTTCCTTTCAGAAAGCAAACAATAAAGCCAATAATAAAAACATCCAATCTCCCAACCTCCAAAGAAGTTCACGAAAGTGTGGAATAGTGACCAAGTCATGCTGGTGTAGGTTTTCGATCAGAAAGGACACTTTTTTCTTGAATTCCTGAACTATGATAAATGATGCTGTATATTGTAATATTATGTATCATTTGTTAGCAGCAATTAAGGCTAAATAGCATGATTTTTTTGTCCTTTGGAGTGATTTAGTTGCATGACAATGTGCTGCCACTCTTACCTAGAAAAGAACAAATTTCGTTGGACCGTGTTGGCACACTTACCACATAACCCTGATCTATTGCCATGTGACTTTCAGATTTTCAGTCTGCTGAAAAAGACACTAAATGCATGCCATTTTAATTTAGACAGTAAAGTCATGGACAATGTTTGAAACTGATTTTGATCTTGGGACGTCTACAAGATAGTATTCATCATTTGATGTAACAGAGAGACATGTGCTTGTGTAGGTTTAGAGATAACATTTGAACTAAATTTATTATTTCATTATGTGTCTCCTGTTCCATTTTTATTTAATTTAACCTTATATATGTAGTAGAGGGAAAAAAATTGCATCACATGAAAAAAATGTAAAAATATTCAAATGTGTTTTAGGTTTTATGTAATGTTGTTGTTACAATAAAAGGAATTTATAAGATTAATTTGCACATCATAATGTTTTATGAAACTCATAATTAATCTGAATTAGTTTTGAAACTGAAAAATGCTATGTTAAGTCAATACTTGGATCAGTGAAATTGAACTTAAATGTAATAATTGATGATACAGTTTACATGACTAATGACATGTTACATGCTCACTAATGTTAGTACATACAAAAGAATCATTTCAAATCTTTAAAGATCCTCCACGAGCTGTGATGATTGTCCTGCAGTGGTCTGGCGCACATGAAATAAATTTCTGAAAGGTTTCTTTTGAACCTTAATAAGGTTTTCTAGTAATTTTATCTTAGTAGCTGGCTTCTTTGTATAAATGTAAGTACCCATGATGTCAGTAATTTTCTATTGGATTTAAGTTCAGGACTTCTCTGGCCATTTCAAAACTTTATCAGATTTTTTCAGATAGGCTTGTACCTAAATGAGGAAATTGGATTAAATACCTTTGTAATATTGGTTTTACTGTGAAAATAAACAAACATAAGTAAAATCATACATAAATAAGTTAGACCCATGCCGAATTTGCAGGTGACAAAATGCGGAATCTTGTTGAAAAATGTTTTTTTTTTTTTTTTTTGGCTACTTTAAAATTATCCTGTATATTTGACTTCACATTTTCTTTCAAGATGTCAGTGTGTACCAAAGCATTCATAATTCCAATGATAAATTTCAGTCATATGACTCTTTTTCTGGATATGCTTCCAGAGACCATTTGGCTCACTTGGAATTTAATATTTGGTGATATGCAATTTGGGTGATAAGCTTTATTTTCTCTTATCTTGAAATACGGGTTATCCAATCCATGGAGATTGAATTTGGATTTATCAGAAAAAGTGACTGTATCTCATTTCCTTTTTTTCTTTCTTTTCTGTAAGTAAGGACTTTTTCTTAGAGTGATAAGCAGGCAGACATATTTTGTAAGCCAACTGGATAGTTTGTATATTTTTATTAAAGCCTCAGGCATTCTCAAATCCAACTTTTAAATAAAAAGCATTTGTATGATGATGACAAAGACTCATTCTTTTTATAAATATATCATTAACAACATTATAGTTTTCATCTTTTGGCTTGATCCAGTACTTCTCTTGACATTACCAGTTTCACATTTAAATTTGATCTGTCTGTTGGCTGTTGATATCCTATTTTTTGGGCAATCATGCATGTTGAAAATCCTCCTTCAGCTAAAGCAATACCCACATTTATTTTTTACTAAGTTAATTTAACATACAGAGCCATAATTTCATCACATTAAAAAGATCACTACAATTAAACATTCTCTTCTTTTTGTAATCTATTTATGGAAACTGGAAGATGCAATGCTTCCTAATCATTGTTGATACAATAGTGACATGCAAGCCTCTTAAATCTTGCTTTTTTATAGCTAATGAATTAATTTTAGGTAAACATAATAATGCCTTAAAATGAAAAAAAAAAGTTTATTCTTGTTGATAGTGTCATTTTTTTTGTCCACCATGATATATGTATAGTAAGTATATTGTGTAAAATAATTATGCTGCAGTATGAAGATTTAAGACAATTTTTTGTGACATTAATTATAAAATTTTTTCCTTTGTTTAATATTTCATATATATATTGTTTACTAATGTTTATTTTTTTTATGTTTTAATGAACAAATATTTGTGGTGAGAAATTTTTCTTTTTAAGATAATTGAGCAGCATCTTAAAAGGAAAAACATATCTTACTATTATAATCCTAAGTAAAAATATCCTACTCTTTCACATCATTATTTTTACAATGTTTATTATTAGTATTAAAAGCAACTTGCAATTATTTATCTACTTTGGTTATTTTATGTTCTAATTTTGTGATACAAGTTAAAAGATATAAGAGAAATATGATATACAGGTGATCTTAAATCTAATATTTTTTGTTACAAATATTTCAATCTTTATACATTTTTTTTTAAAATTACAGTTTAAAGTAATGTTTGGCTTAGTATATTTTTAGCCACATTTGGTTCTCGCTCTATAAACACCAACATTCACATTCAATTGTAATGTAAGCTGTGAAAACAGAGCACATTTAAATCATTTTTGTCACTGTAAGTACCATTTCTTGGATACATTTTTAATGTGAAAAATATTGATTTTTCATTAAAAATGATTATCAGTTACATTAAATTTGTGTATATTTTGCAATCATGTAATGTTGAGTATTGATTTCTATAATAGAGAACAATATTTTTATTTAATGCTAATGAATGCATGCATAACTTCTTTTTACAGATAAATTATTTTGACAGAAAACAAGATAAATATTTACTATATGTCACCATCAAAGCCTTATCTGTTATTATGTACATCTTTCCTCAACAATTGTTCAAGTTAAGACTGGATAGTTTGATGAAAAACATGATCGAGAAAGAAAATTCTGCACATTATCTGAAATTACTAACAAGTTTGGTTGATCATAAGTATGATTCTGGTACTAATTGTGATAATTGTAAATGCAAGAACAAAGTACCATGTGTGATTAATCCTGTGGAAAGTGAGTTTTTTGTTTTATATTATAATTTAATATATATTTTTATATCTCTTTGCATTTTACACAATATTTGTTAGCAATTTATGGAAATTTTTACTGTTATTTTTATAGAGTCTTGAGCTGTTATATTACTATTCATAAATTTTTTGTGTAAATTGCTCAAATATTTACAGGTAATTATGGAGTTCTTTGTCACGAGTTTTCTTTTAATTGGAATACCTTGATAGATGTATTTTTACGAACTGAAAATCAGAACATGGCTTCATTTCTCATACTGTGGAAAACTTTGTGTGAAAAGCATATGAAAGGAAATCTTTCAAACATTTTTTTAAAAGAAGAATTTGCTTTGGAATTTATAACTTTGTCTTTGAAAATGTCTACAGATTGTCTGAAAATATATGTTGATATTATTTCTCAGGTGAGTTTATGTATGCACATAACGTATACGAGATTATTTTAAACAAATGATTCATATTATTTATCCTTTTTTTTATACCCTGCATGATGAATAGATCAATAATTAAGATTTTTTTTTTTATGTAAGCCCCTCTTTTTCAAAGACACCATGATTTCTACTTGCAGTTTCAAAATTGAATATTTCCTATAGAGTCATTTGTGCAAAATTTTGGATTTTATGCCTTGAGGAATCCAAATATATAAAACATTTGGTATGCTGCTGTTCACTTTTTTTTTGTAATTATATTTAATTATTCAGATCTTTCATAATAACATTATTTTTATAAATTATTTGAATTTTTTTTAGAGTCAGGAAAAAGTTATGATCTATTGCAAAAATCTTTGAAATGTGTTGAGTAGCAATTTTTTTTTTTTTTTTTTTTGTATCATTGAATGTTTGAAACTCATCTTTAATATTAGGACACCCATTATTTAGCTCAATATAACTCAGAAACTTTTTAGAGAAATTTTAGGAAATCTGAAGTTTAGAATAATTTTAAATGAGGAAATAAAAAACACACCCGTATTAACAATGAGAAAATGAAGCTTTAGTAGAAAAATTAGTTATGTGAATTTATCCATGATCCCCATAATTTAGTCGATTTTGAGCCATTAATATTGATATTAGGTTTGTTCCACTGAACAAGAGTTGAAGAAGTTTTAAGGTTGTGCCATTTTTTTTAAATGACTATTTAGGAAAGAAAGCATTTGTTTTAGGGTTATTGGGTGCTGTTTATGTTATAATGAATTTTATTGTTTCTGTAATGCTAATATATACAAAAATGTAATTATTATATATTATAATGAATGGTATTTAAAGGATAATATTGTCTACAAAAATAACTATAGTTAGCATTTTGCATATATCATACAGTATGTTGCAGATGTTTAATATAATATTTAAGGAATAATTAGCAGTCATAGTTAGCAGATTTGATTAAAGTTATATTTACTATTAGAGGGAGAGAGATAGTGCATTGTATTTCCTTGGTAATTTTAAAATTGTATACTACTTTTTAAAATTTATTTTATGCTATTTCGAATTTATACTTCATATTAGCATTTCATTCATGTATATAATTATTATATTAATGAATGTTGGGGGAAAATATAGATTGATATTTGTTATTTGAATTTGGATGGATAAAAATAGCAATTTTGCTTTTTTCATGCAAATTAGATTTTTTTTAAATCTAGACATACATTTTGTTCATTTACATTTCAAATTAGACCCTGGAGTATAATTTATTTTTTTACAAAAAAGAAATGCAGCTAAATATTATGTACATACAGACTCATTTTTTTCTGAAGGGAAATAGTAACTGAAAAGTTTTAAATAACTTCATATTCTTTAGCAATGCTGCTAGTGATTTCTTTTCTTTTCACTTTTATTAGTGTTTATATTATCTTTTTGTACTTTATTTTATTTAAATTATTATTTTTTTAAAATAAAATCTCTCTTTCTCTTCTCTGTATATATCAAAATTTTTGAATTGTATTGCCTTACAGATATTTTGTTCTAAGTTGGAATCAAATTCCTGGCATCTTCATGGAAAGAAGGAATATGAAGAAATTGTGGTATCTGCATTAATTAGCGGATTTCTCAGTGTAGCTCTTAAGGAAAGAACAATTTCATGTTGCAGTTTTTTCAGTTGGTAATTTTAATTTCGCTCTTTGGATTTTTCGCTCTTTGATTTTTAACTAACATTGTTATTTTCTTAATTGTTTTTTCCATTTTAAAGTAACTTATTAAATAACTAAAATATATGTCTGCATCATTGCAAAGTATAGTTGCATCATTATATTTGGAACTTGATGTCTATTTTATTAATTTGAATATTTATGCTTTTATACCAGTTACCTTAATCATTTCTCTCAGTTATAATCTCTTCAGAGGCTTACCTTCTTTAGGTAAGTATGGTATTTATAACTCTAAGGTGCCTGAATGATCTTTTTCTCTCTCATCTGATTAGTGATCTTTAATATGATGATACTCCCTACAAATGCTCTAATGATTTTTTAATATTTGAGGTTCTCTTTGTCATTCTAACTCTCTTTTTTTCCCTTTCAATAAGTTTTGTGAAGATTACTAATACATATGTTTCCTCATTAAATAATTGTTTAGCAGAATTTTGTCATGTGGCCTTTTTGCTAGAAAAACTACCCAACCTCTCAGTTGTAATTTTGTCCACTTTTCAATATTTATGGTACATTATTGCTTTGATATATTTAAATACAGTTATTATACATTACATGAATATGGTCTTATTTTTTAAACCTTTAAATGCGCTTATGTAGTTATCTTTTTTCATTAGATTTTCTCAACATCTCCAATCATTTTCATCATTTTTTTTAATTGAGTTTTTTATGTATTGCTTCTATGATTTTGAATTTTTTTAAAATTTTATTCTAAATTTTTTTATTGAGTTTTTTATGTATTGTTTCTATGATTTTGAAATTTTTTAAAATTTTGTTCTAAATTTTCCTTTCATTTAAAAACCTGTAACTCAGAATTTGAATTTGTTAAATGCCAATCTTTTAAAATTATTTTTTTTGTATTTTAATTTTTAAATTAATTAAAAAGTAATTAAAATTTCAGTTACCTAAATGGTAAAATAATAAATGTTTAGCGAGGAGAAAATAATACTTTCAAAACCTCTATTATGCCTGCTATTTTTCTTTGAAATAATAGAAGTAATGAGATGTTAAACTGCATCTCAGAGTCTACATATAACATAAAGGGGAATCTTACATAGTTAAATATCAGCAATAATTATCCTCTCTTTATAAGGACTCAAAAATAGCTCAGTTTCCAGTACCCATTGTATGTCTTTAGATAGATATTAATTAAAATTATGAAATCTTTTGCCAATGATCTGCTGTCATGAAATCATCTTCAAAAAACAACAACAACAAAAAAAAAAAGGATTGATAATATTCTAAAAGTTTCCAAATGTATAAGAGTTATTATTTTTTTGTGCTTAAGTTATTTCATTCCTTTACTTCAGCAGTCAAATTTTATCAATTGTGGAGTAAGGAATGTAACTATATAAACCATCACATGTAAAGTGAATGGATGTCAAAGTGGCTGCTAGGAACCCAGTTAATATCAAATTTGTCTTTTAAATAATAATTTAATTAAGGTAACCAATTTTTTTACAATGAAAAGGAGGATGAAAACATTTAAGAAGAAAGTATGGCATAAATAAATGAAACATTTTATTAATTCAAACAAAAAATACACTAATTATGCTTACACCCCATTTAATTATTTAATTAAACAAGTATTTTTCCATTAAATGAATATTTATCGTCAATTTCATTTTATAACAATATATTGAAATTTCGGAGCAAGAAATATCCTTCGTATTGAATTTTACACTATATGCTGCAGCCAGAGTATCAACATTCAATCTTGATTTGTCATTTGTCCAAAAATCATCATTTTTTGAAACAACTCTTTCAACTGCTGCATTAGTTCCAGGGAAGCACAATGTAGATTCAACAAGAATGACTAAATTTTCATATGGAATGTGTTTATTTTTGAAATGATTAAATATTTTTAACCTTTCTATAAAATGCATGGATTTGATTCCTCTGAGTTTGACAATTTTCTAAAAAGATTAAAGGAATAAATTTTTCTTCAAATCATGATTTATATATATTGAAGGACAAAATCATTCAAAATAAGACTAACTTCTGTAGCTGAAATATGTTCCCCTTCAATCTTTTGACTTGTTTTGTGAAAAATAGATACCTGATTATGAACAAAATACATTAATATCTCCGATAATTCATAATTGAAAAAAAAAGTCAAGAATTTTTGGACATTTGTCTGAAACTTTAAAAATGAACTGAGAGGCATAAATAATGGTAAAATACGCTCTATAGCAGGTGTTAGAGCGAACTATCTAACTTTTGAATATCCTAAAAGTTTTTTATATTCAACATTTGCATAACAGTTTGGCGTGGCAGCTCTGAATAGAGATATTAATCTGATTAATTTTAAAATGTTGAAAAGGAAAACATGAAGGACACTTTTCAAGGAAGGACAGAATCTAAAAAAGGAGGACGATTAGTTAGCTCAATTTAATATTGTTGATTTCAATTTAGATTATTAGGTTACGTTAAAAATAAACTTCATGCTTTAGTATTGAAACCATTTTTATAACATAGAGTAAATGTAATAAAAGTGAAATTTTTTTATATTTGTTGTTTTTTGAATCTTTGTTCAATTTTATCTATGTATATTTTTATAATTTTTTAGTCCACCAACAAATTTATTTAATGAAGATGTTAAATTTGATGTGACATCTAAGAAAATTGTTTTCATTGTTTTGAGCCTTCTGGCTGGTAAGCATTTCTTTTTATTTAATTTCAGTGATCCATTAACATATATCAATGAGCTGTATTATTAAAATTATTTGCTTGTTACCTGTATAATAAGAAATTAAACTTTTAATTAACATTTTTTATCTGGAAAAAAAGTGATAGAATAAAAATTATATATATAATTTTTTCCTTTGAATTATGTGAACGTGTTGAATTCATACATTAATTTGTTTTTTTTTTGTTTTTTTTAGAATTTCATAGTGCATCTCTTTTGTCTGAAGCCTTGGCAAAAGTTTTTGATTTCCTAGAAATGCCTATGAATAAATGGAAACCTCAGTCTACACATTTCTGGATTTTTGATATTTTTATTGAAGAAGATGACCTCCTTTTTGGTGTAATGTTAGCATTCCTAAAAATATATTGCTGTTTAAAGAAAATTGAAGATTTAAGGTTTTTCATATTTTCATTCATTTTACAGAAATTTTTTACCTTAGATTGAAGCTTAATTCACAACTTAGCATATAGGGCAAAATTAAATTTCCTCCCTTACAAAAATGCATATTAATTAAAAATATTTATTCATAAAGTGATAAAAGCTATGATTAAATTTGATCTTTTGATCTGGGGATAGTTTTAATTAAAATTGTTCTGTATGTATTCAATTTTTTCCCACACTATGCCCTTTAGTATAATTAGATTATTTTTTTTTCAGTCTTCAAAACGAGGATCCACAAGTGGAAATTTTCAGAAGTGAATTAAATCCTCATAAGATTTTCATAAAGTTTCTGCAACAAATAGGAAATGACCACAATGAATTGTTATCATTTTTAGTATCTGATGAAACCTGTTGTTTGTTATACTTGTTGCAGTACTTAAAGTTACTTCTTATGGAGTGGGAATTATTTATCCAGGCTCATGAAATTTTTCGGACAGGTAAAAGTATTACACCATTTTCATCTTCATCCATTTCTGAATGTGTGTCAAATTCACTTGTTGCATCATCATCCAGTGAAAATAAGCTCGTTTCTTATTCATGCAGTTCAAGTTCAGATGAGGAAAATTCTAGTACAACAGCTGATAATTTAGTGTGTGATCAGAATTCAAGAAGACTTTACTTGAGAACAATTTCAGTTTTGATGCATTTAAAAGTGGGAATTGAGAGACTAGTTCATATAAATGAATTTCCTTACAATATCTCACCATTACTTTCTTTGTTGAAAATGTGCAAAGAAAAATCTCTAAATTCTTAAATAAATTGTTATTTGGTTTTAAATCATATGTTAATTTTCAATCAGGGGTTTATCTGAATCAACATTAATAATATTTTTTTAAAAATTCATACTACTTAATGTAAGGAATTTTTGGAACTGTTTTTGGTCATAAATATGTATGTTTCTATCCAAAAAAAATTTAGGAATTTATTACATTTTTAAAATTGATGTATAAATATACTCTGTAAATATGTAAAAGGGACAAAAGTTGTATTAAATATAAAGGTAATGTATTACCTTTTGCATTCATGTACATTTAAGTAGCAAAAAATTGTTCATAAAATGCACGAAAAAGTATACGCAAATACTAATTTATTAAAACTGAAATTGGAATATTGATGTTTCAATTTTTATGTTGTTATGAATGTTCTCTGTATATTTTATCTCTCAATACTAAATTCATAAAAACAGATTCAATATTCTTGAGCAGGATTAGGAAACTCGTAATCATATGACTTTTGCAAAATTTCTTTTTATGGAGAAAAAATAATAAATTGTTATGAAATTGGATATCTGATTGTTTTTAGTGTGCTTTTCAAGGTTATTTTAATATCATAGGAAAAGAAAATATGAACTGGAATCGATATGGCTCTATTAACAGTAAAATTTTAGATAAGACTATTTATATATATATATATATATATATATATATATATAATGAATTAATTTTCAACAGATATACACATTAAACATGTATATAAATTTATAATAAATTACAAATTATAGCTAAAATAAAAACCAAAATTAACATGCAATTCTTATTAAATAAAACTAGTAAAACTTGCAGTTATTACAAAATTAAAATACACATATTGTGAAATGAAATCTAAAAACAAAACATTAAAGTTAAGAATCTGCTATTTAAATTCAAATAATCCAAAGTTTTATAATGCAAAAAAGTCTTTAAATTGTGTGCTGAAAATATATTTAAAAATATTGAAGAACACATATCAACTAATTAAAAAATAAAATTTATTTAAGTAATTTATAATGTACACTTTTACAAATATTGTACATCTGCAAAAAGTTATAAAAGATATTTTTCTTTTCTTTTGTTTTTTGATGTATGGAATTCAGTTTTTTTCTCATTTGGCTAAATTTAACTTTCGCTGCTTTCATTGGTGAATTATATTGTATGCTGTACAGTCATATATGAAAAGCAATATTTTCCTTTTAATCATTTTTCTATAATTTATAATGAGCCAACCTTCAAATATTTCCGGCGTCATCTAGACTTTATTATTAACTTCTAAATATAACGGCAGAGATTCATGGGCTCGAGCCTTGATACCACTAAAAATCCGTTTAAAAACCGGGACTGATGCCTATTAAATCTCGAAGTCTGAGTAAAAATAGTTCCATTTGATACTTATATTATAACGATGCTTATTAGCCAACCAAATTGGTAATGATTGCTAAAAAACTTCTTCTAAGCAATGGGTCAAAACATAAACAAATATAACGTTCACATATGTGTTACTCAGAATGCTTTATGAAAATAGAAACGCAAGTTTACAAAGGATTAAAGAACAAAAACACCAAACATTTCTGTGAATCAGCTGACATGGTATAATATTTTACTTCTTCGGGCTTGGAGAATTCACAGTCATTACATTAATAACTTGAATATGATTGTTTTATTAATTTTGCTTTGAGTTGCAACACAAGGGGGATTGGCGATCGACCTCGAAATTTTGAACTTCGGTCAAGTGATGAGGCCGACTCTAGAGATGGCACCTTCTCCAAATTTCCACACCACGCCAACGGGTGAACTTGGAATCTCGACCAGATTTAACGTGCATCAACTCCGCTACTCGGCACTCCCGGGATACTCTAGCGATCCTTCTCTATTTTCGATCCTCTTTCTTGTCAATCATTTTTACCTTTTTTTTTTAACTTCACGTCTAGACCACAGTTTAATCTTGTTTGGCGCAGCTTAGCCATATCTGGCTCATGCGCCAATAAACTTTACATTCACTCACTCACTCTCTCCGCTACTCGGCGGGTCTTCAGTGGTATCGGGGCTCGAATCCACGACTCGAGGAAAACAATGCTTTCCGCGAGTCCTTGATCATGATCATTAGACTACCGGTGCCTTTTCAACTTCTAGTTTTTCAGTGTTAATATGTATTATTAGTACTTCATGGGGAAACAATGTTTTGTTCGAGTTACAAAATCTAAATAATTCTATATATCTCGTATTTACGTTCTCATCGGAAAGGAATGGCTTTTTTCTTCGTGTAACTGATGGTTTTGAGTCATCCAGTTTGGAAAAACGACCTTCTCTACAAACACCAATGTTTCTTTTCGTATCATCACGATGACACTGGAGGAGGAGTATGCTGCGGTTCTCTTCAACACCACCACCACAAGTTAAAGCGTCTTAATAACTGGCCTGAGAGGGACGTCTCGTTTAGTCTGGTAGGTAATTTCGCAGCAAGAAATGACCCGGTCAACTTTTTTTCAAACAGGGTTCGAAACGCCGCTGGCACTCCAATGTCAACAACTGCTTTCCCCCTCCCTCCAAGGGGTCGAAAACCTCCCAACGTCGAAGTGGCGACCCATGACTTGAACACTAGATGCAGCACAGCCTAGAATTACTAGTTACATATGACCCCGACCAAAACACTTGCCTCTGTGTGTCTGACTTCGACAACTGCACTTATATAGCTAATGATATTTCGTCTTCGTTGCACGTGTCGACGAGGTTCACCTACTCAACTAGAGACAGCCTATGACGTCAAATGAAAAGTGCTGTAAAACGAAACTCAATACAACAGGTAGGGGATGTTTGGAGTTGTGGCTGGAAAAGCGACCTTTTCAAATACCACTCAGATTGTTTCTCTTCGTATTAATCATGATGATATTGGAGGAGGGAGTATGCGGCGGCTTTCTCCAACAACAACTCCACAAATAAAAACGCTTTAATAACTATCTCGAATGAGAGTCTCTTTTGGTCAGTTGATAAGAGTGTCAAAAAGCGTTCGGACAGCTTTTCTTCGGACCCAATGGTTGAGTGTTCGAAATGCCACCAGCAAAAAAAAAGTCAATTGATCTTCCTCATTACGGGGTAGAAAACACCAACCATACAGAATATTACTTAGAAATTAGGTTTGGCCTTTAAACTTGTTTCCAAGATTTTTTTCCAGAATGAGTCTGTTATTTGCCTGCTACAATTATACCATAAAGAGATAAAGATAAATAATTCGAGATAAAAACCAACGTTTTTTAAAACGACGTTTTTATATGGTGGTAAAGTTTATTAAAGAAAATTATTGAAATATTAGTTAAAACTTGTCGAAAATGTCTAAATATTGCATTGTTAGGTGATTAAGAACGATTCCCAAAGTTTCAGAGCTCTAGCTTGATGGGAAGTTGGTTAAATTAACGATCGAAAATTTGATGACACACACCAAATGAAATACATAAAAACATTGTAAAACACCTTCATCTCTCTCGTCTTTAAGATCACTCTCTCTGCGTAATTCAACATATCTTCCTGCCTGTGTAAGACCCTTGAACGTATGGTCAATGCCCGTCTCTTTTATCAAATGGAAAAGGATCAATGCATTCCTCCGTTTCAGAGTGGCTTCCGTGAAGGAAGATCCACAGTAGATAACATCCTTCTACTCGAAAGTCAGATTCGTTCTGCTTTCGTACGGAGGAATCATTTGGTTTCTATTTTTCTTTTATATCGAAAAGGCATATGACCGTACTTGGCGCTATGGGATATTGGCCCTCAGGGGCTTACCTTCTTCAGGTAAGTACGGGCTTCACGAACCCGAGGGACCTGAGTGAACTTTTCCTTTCCCATGGGGTTTACTGTCTTTGGTAAACACGGGTGACGCGCCCCCGGGATACCCTAGCGATCCTTCTCTATTTTCGACCCTCCTGCTAGTCAAAACTTTTTTACTTTCATTTTCCTTTCTTCATTGTCCAGATCACAGATTTTTACACGTTTCCATATCATTTACCAGATACATTTTGTTCATCTGTACTTTGTCATATTTTCCCTTTATTCCGTTTATTGTTGGTATCCGTTTTGTTTTCCCTTTTCTTTTTTCTGTTGGCTTGCCAACCCGCATGTTTGCCGTGTGCGGCGTCCCGTAAGGAGGAAAGTGGGATCCTGGGGATACCTTTTGCGTTCCCTTTGGCCCATGCTTCGCTTTAGACGGGAGGCAGGAGTGAGCCCGCTTCTGTCAATCGGCTGGTGGTAAGTTTCTTTGTGGATTCTTCCGCAAAGAGACTCTGCTGTAGGGCTAGTGCTGCAGATAAGGGGTGCATCGAGTTTTCTTGGTGGATCCTCGCCCTGATGCTGCAGTGCTATATCCTGGATGACCTTCAGGTAAGTGCCGAGCCTGGCAATCGCCAGTTGACCGGCAACTGCCTCCCTCGTTGGACTCCGTGGTGGGTGGAGGCAATCCAGGATGAATACCTATTTATTCTCATGGATCGTTCTCTCTTGTGCCCGGGTAATGGCCTTGTATTACCCAATTTGTCCAGTATCGATAACTTTGCAACACATTGTCGGTTTTTAATTCTTTCCCTGCCTAATCAAGAAATGTCTAAACAGTCTCCGTTTGCTATTCAGAAAGCACTACTGGGAATCGGTGGAGATCCAAAATCAGTTAAAAAACTACGTTCAGGAGATTTACTGATTGAAACAAAGTCTGCATTGCAAACTAAATCATTTTTACTTGCGAAAACATTTTTAAATTTGCCCCTTACAGTCATTCCTCATAAGTCGCTTAATTCCTGTCGCGGTGTCATTTCTGAACCTGACTTGATGTGCACCTCCGACGCGGATATCCTTGAAGGATTCTCCGATCAAGGTGTCACTCAAGTCAGAAGAATAATAGTTAAGAGAGATAACTCTTCCTTTCCGACAAAACATTTGATATTAACATTCAATTGCCCTCAACTGCCCACTACAATAAAAGCAGGATATCTGAACTGTCACATACGTCCATATATTCCGAATCCTCTGCGCTGTTTTCAGTGTCAGAGGTTCGGTCATTCAAATGCAGCATGCAGAGGGCAATTAACATGCTCTAGATGTGCGTCCGTTGGACATTCTTCCACGGATTGCCTTCTGGAGCCTAGATGTGTTAATTGTCAACAGTCTCACCCATCTGATTCAAAATTATGTCCGAAATGGACAATTGAAAAAAGAATACAGGAAATAAAAACAATTCAAAACATCTCTTATATCGAAGCACGTAAACAAATTGTTTCACAAGTTTCTCATTCTTATGCCCAAGCTGCAAAATCTTCTCTCTGTGCTTCCACCCAAACTGACCCAAACATTACTGAAGTTTTATGTCCTCCTTTACAGATATTGAAACCTTTATCTCTTCCCCCCACCCCGTTGTCTTCCTCTTCTTCCATTAATACTGTCTCCACATCGACAACATCCACACAGGCTCGTAGTCTACCATTAACTAAAAAAACTATATCCAAACCTTCTAAATCTAAACATTCCCTTTCCTTACCTGATAAAGCTGTAAAACATAGACCTCAAAATAAGCGCAGAGAAAAAATAATTTATAAAAATGTCTCGCATCCCACAATAGGTACTAAACCTCAGATTGCAATTACGATGAATCCACATGCACCCAAAAAATGTTCTATCACACCTACCCTTGACGACGATGACATGATTTTATATGACATCGATGACTCTTGGTTGAATGATGCTGCGGACGAAACGGAAACATCTCTCCATTTAAAGCGTGCTAAGCAACTTAACCGAAAATAATGTTTTGTCATTGATTATGCTTAGTTTTTACATACAATTTCTTTTACTATTTTAAGCCTTGTGTATTAAATTTAAATATTTCTATTTTTAAGCTGTTCAGATTTACTCCAATATTTTTAGCTTTTACTTGATTTAACATAATTGTATTTTTAATGCGTGATTTGTATTTCATGTTATTTTTTCTCCCTTCACCTTGTTTGGCGCAGCATAGCCATATGTCGCTCTTGCGCCATTAAAATTCTCACTCACACTCACGCTATGGGATATTGCTCACTTTACACGGTTATGGTCTGAGAGACAATTTGCCTCTCTTTATCCAAATGTTTTTATCCTTTAGATCTTTTAAAGTTCGTGTCGGTAAAGTATTATCATCTTCTTTTACACAATTTGAAGGAGTTCCTCAGGGAAGTATTTTAAGTCCGACTCTTTTCATTTGTCACCTGTCACCAATTCTTTTAAAACTTCAGCCATCTGTTCACGGATCATTGTATGTCGACGATCTGCAGATTTCCTGCGAAGGGTCGTCCATGCATCTAATCGAGCGGCGACTTCAGGCCGCTGTAAATAACTTGGTTACATGGTGTGACCTTAATGGACATAGTATTTCTCCCAGCAAGTGTAGTTGCATGCATTTTTGTACGATACGGGGTCTCCATCCCGATCCTGACATACGCATCCGTGATACATCTATTCCTGTCGTCCCTGACGTCCGCTTCCTCGGAGTAATTTTCGACCGTAAACTCACTTTCCTTCCGCACATTTTACATCTGCGGAAGAAGTGTGAGAAATCCCTCAACATCTTGAAGGTGTTGTTCAACACCTCTTGGGGAGCGGATCGAATTTCTTTACTCCGAGTGTATCAGTCGGTGATTCTGTCTCGGATCGACTACAGATGTATCGTCTACGGATCTGCTTACAAAACTACCTTGCAGAAGCTTGTCCCAGTCCACCATAATGCTCTGAGAATCTGCTGTGGTGCGTTTCGAATGTCACCTGTGCAGAGTCTCTATGTCCTCTGTAACCAGCTACCTTTGGCTTTGCGCGCTTGAAACTGTCGCTCTATTATCATTTCAAAATGTCATCTCTTCCATCTCATCCATTACAGAACATTAATACCAGCCCGTCTTTACGGAGATTGTATGATGCGCGATCTTCCTTCATCCGGCTTTTTTCTGAGAAGGTGAAGGTATTCATCGAGGAACTCGGCCTACATGACTTGGATGTTCAGCAACGAAATTTTATTAAATTTCCACCTTGGAATATGCCAAGGTTTATATATCATAACCCCTTTGTTTCATACAGCAAGAGCACCACATGTCCAATTGTTTTCCAGAGTATTTTTGCCTTCCATCGCTGTTAGTATGCGGATTTTATTCCAATTTATACGGACGGATCGAAAGGAACTGGATATGTCGGCTGTGGTGTCGTTTCAAATGACATCAGGCACAGTTACCGGCTCGACTCTGCCTGCAGTGTCTACACTGCGGAAGCAGTCGCCATTTACTGTGCCCTCAGATTAGTCGAGAAGTCTAGTTCTCGGAAGTTCGTTATATATACTGACAGCAAGAGCGTCCTGGAAACATTGGTACATCTTGACGATCGCAGTCATCCTATTGTGGTTGACATTGCTGACAATATTTGCCAGCTATATTGCAGAGGTTATATAATAAAATTCTGCTGGATACATAGTCATGTAGGTATTTTAGGCAATGAACAAGCGGACTCGGCTGCACGATCGGCAACGAATCCTCTGCAGCTCGCAGTCCCATTTGAGGACATTCAACGTCATATTTTAATGCTCATTCATCAAACATGGCAGGAATCGTGGAGTCTTCAGATAAATAACAAATTACACGCGACCAAGCGGATTATTGGAGAATGGCCTGTTTTTCCAATTTCGAAGAGCAGATGTCAGATTGACTCGCCTTCGCATTGGACATACTCGATTTACTCACAAACATCTTTTGTTTAGAGAAGATGCTCCCGAGTGTCCTTCCTGCCATGTCCCTTACTCTATTCATCACATTTTAATTGACTGTCCGGTGTTTGATCATCATCGCCAGACTTTTTTTCATTCTTCAGTTTTAAAACTGTCTGACTTGGTGGGGGAAACCCCCCACCATAATTTATTTGCTTTTTTACGCCATATTGGCCTTTTACACCATATTTGATTTTTAACTTTTTATCTTTTGTGTGTTATTTGTGTTTGTCTTGTGTTTTTAAGGCCGTTACTTTTTAATAGTAACGGCCTCTTAATAGAACTTTTTAATAGATTTTAACAAGTGTTTGGCGCAGCATAGCCAACTTTGGCTCTTGCGCCATTAAAACCTACATTCACTCACTCACACTCAACATATCTTCCTTAGATAGCGCCACATTACTACAAACTGTATTTTTTTTTAAAAAAAAAATTAAAATATTAGTTAAAACTTGTCGCAAATGTCTAAATATTGCATTGTTAAGTGGGTAAGAACGATTCCCAAAAATTCCCCTGTTGGGAAGTTGCTTAAATTAACGATCGAAAATTTGATGAGACACACACCAAGTGAAATACAGAAAAACGTTGTAAAATTAAAGAAACTTCCTTTGTAGCTGTCATGGTTTGAAGACATAAATATCTCGGAACACCTTCAATGATCACTGTTTTATGGTATGCGTGAAAAGAGAAAAAATATTTGAGTGTTTTTATAGGAATATTTTCATCCAGGAAATAAAATTGCAATGATGACATGAAAATGTATTCTAGAACAATTAAACTGTAATTACAAAAATTGAACATGTATATTATTTCCGTTATTTACTTCAAACAAATTTGCTTAAGAGAAGTATTAGAATATTTCAGTTAAAAATAGAAAAGTGGTAAAAATTAGCATTTCACTCCCAGCAGATGTTGAAAGTGTGCATTCTACAAATAGTCCTGTTTTAATAGGTACAAGCGTCATTCTCTGCGTTTCTTATATGAACGGAAAGTGCAAATTCTGCTTGTGTTTGCCACACTTTTAATCGTGTCATTTGTGGGTGTTTAAATATTCAAAATATCTTCAATACTTGTTTTCTTGGAACATCGTAACTTCTACATATCTTCGCTATTGAAACACTACTTTTTCTCCGGATATTAAAATTTAAATATTAACATTTTAAGATTTTGTGATCATTAAATTAAGGGAAAAGGATAGCGATTAAGTAATTGAGATAATTGAGACTTGAATAATCGAATAAATAAGAATATTGATCGCTTACTTTTATAGGTGGGCCCTCAAAAGGGTTGGGAAATCTTTATAGTTGATGCCAGATCTTCATCCCCCCCCTTTATCTACTGAGATTATGAAGAATTTTTCTTAATTGCATTTTTATTTTTTCAAAATTTGATATGACTCGTGGACAGTATTCCTCAATGTCACTGTTATTCTTCTTCTCTTTTTTAATCAGTGAACGAATTTCGTTTTGCATTTACTCTTCAGAAATATTTATTTCCTCGATTTGAAGGTTCTTAGATTTTTTTCAGCGCACCTAAGTCCCAAAATATTACACACACAGGGAAGTCATATTCACTACATAAGAATTATTACGCACTTCACATCTTTCGAGGGACCGCGGTAGCCTAGTGGTCAAAGTCGTGGACTAGCGGCCGGCGGTTTTCGTTCAGTCGCGGGTTCGATTCTTGGCCACCAAACACCCGCCGTGTAGCCGGGGCTGATGCACGTTAAATCTGTTCGGGGCCCAAAGTCCTCTCATTGGCGTGGTGTGGATGTTAGGAGAGGGGGGGGGTTCCAGCTCAGGTGTCATCCTCGTCACTTGATCGTGGTTCAAAATTACGAGGTCCATCGCTAATAGCCTGTGTTTCTCCTAGTGCGACGTTAATCAAATCAAAACACAGTCAATATTATTTTTAAAGAATCTAGTTTTGCTTGGGTTCTGTTAAGTTAAAAGCACTCAGAAAATCAGGATTCTGTCTTACCTCGGAAGTATCGGAACTTAAGTTTGATTCCGTCATCTTGAATAATTCGATTGGATTAATTAGTGAAAGATGCGACGCCCCAGATTCGAAGACATTTCCACTGCATAGGAGAAATAGAAATTCGAAAAAATATCAACTTGGCGATACACTATAACTAAAATTAATAAAACAATTTTAAAGCAACGAAAGATCAAAAATTAAGACTACAACGATGCAAAAAGATAAAAAAAAAAAAAAAAAAAAAAAAAAAAGAAAAAAAAAATTTTAACCGACAGAAAAAAAAAAACCACCCCAACAACTAAACAAAAAAAAAAAAAAAAAAAAAAAAAATGCATGATAAGGGAAACACTAGGTTAACTGCGAGACTATAGAATTCCGACCGATTACCTCTGCAAAGGTGATCCAGCAGCAAGATTAATAAATTCAAGATTTTTTTAATTGAATCAAATTATGATATCATCAAGATGCATGTGAACGGAAGTTAAGCAGAGTTATATCATTAACGAAAATTTTGAAGAGAGTGGGGCGCAACAGGGAACCTTATGGGACATCTACATAGATTTGAAAGAAAGTGTATTCCTCTCTTTTTACATTGAATGCTCTTTGTTCAGATCTGATTTTAGAATTTTCATGGTAGAAGGTTAGGAATGATGGAAATAAAGACAAAATTGAGTCTGCTGACTCAGATTCGTACGCATATCCTGGAAGATGGTACCTGCTGACTTTTTTGATGATTTTAGAAACTATATAATGTGATCCTAAACAATTCATGAGTAGTTGAGAATTGTTTGTCGAAGCCGAAGTGTTCAAAAATAATGTTGGAACGTTCTCAGTGGAGTCATTGAATCCGGAGAGAATGATGCATTCAGTTACCTTGTAGTTAGCATTTGAAGCAGAAAAATCGGTGTTTAGCTTTCTCTTTGGGATAAGAAACTTTTCTCGATGACAGAAAAGGATGAGAGGTTCTCTAGAATTCCTCGAAAAGGTGTTGCTGATTGGTGTTGTAACTTATTTTCGTGATGATTATAATGAGTTTTGGAGGACAGTTTTTTTTTTATCATTTTATTTGTGATCTTATATTTTCCAGGGATTTCTTATTTGAATTTTTTTTTTTTTTTTTGAGAAATCATATAACTTTGATATTATTTCATGAGATTTGGTCTGATACTTCTCATAAAATCGCCGAGGGTGCTGTTCATATTATCATCAAATTAGGGATGCTGGGCTGGTTATTTTCTCGAAGTTGATTTGTTGAAGGCTGTTTGCTTTGTGTTATCGTTAATCGGTTACCACTGTTCGAGAGAAAGAATTTAAGGACAGAATATCATATTTCGTTTTTAAATTATATTTTTTGATCCGTTACAGAGGAACGTATGTTTTATTTAGGCATTGCAAGTGCTCGATCCTGAAATCCCGTGAAAATAGATTAATATTGTCATTGGTGTATTTGCACGACATAGGTCAGATTTCATTCTTGTGTGTTCTAGTGAATAAAAATTTATATGATGGGAATTTCTGCATTATGATTATTTTTTTTTGTGAGGAGGGAGAGAGAAGGAGGATAAAAGGAGCTAATTATCACTGTCTTCAACAATACGGTGGACAAGAGTTTTGGAGATAATGGATTATGAAGCCCACACCCTTAACCTTGTTCAAAGCGATTTTTTTTGCTCTGTAATCTAATTTTGCTGTTGTGCTAATTGTCGATGCCGAGAAAGACTCATTCTCGCTGATGTATGTAAACTACCCTATTAGTAAATACAGGTCTGTTGTTCGTATTGTAATAATTGAGAAATGAAAAATCCAAATTTACTAGCAAAAGCTATTCACACATAGTTCCAATGTCAATTTAATATTCTAATAAAATTAAATTCTTTCATTCACGACAATATCAGAAGTGGAGAGAATTCTAAATCATCTGAGGACGATGCAAGGATTTCTAAATACAATGTGTCTGTAAAATGTGTTAGGTGATTGCTTTTGGATGAGTACTAAATACAGTGCCAAAGGATGTATTGAGCGTTAAAATCAACTAAGAAAATATAGTTTTGATCTAATTGCATAAGTGTTTTTTAAGGTATAATGTAAATATGTTAGGGGTTGAGTTGGTGGACTTCTAAATGGTATTCCAGAAATGGTATACTGACGCAGTGGTATACCGATAGAAGGATGGAAGAATTATCACAACAATTACAGTTTCAATACATTGAAAGTGAGAGATAAGGAGCGTAGAATGTTAAATTGGTTCTTATTTTTATTACCAATTTAATGCTCTTATTATTAGAATCATTTACTCTTGTCTTCCCTCTTATCTTTCATCCGTTGCAGATGGAAATGAAGCAACTTACTTTTCTTATATCTGCCCTTTTTTCTTTTTAATTCAAATAGTTATCTCTTGTCGTTAATTTTAGGAACAGTCTTGTGCTAGTCTGTCTCCATACTTATAATCAATGAAAGACCGAAAAGAAATGGGAGCTTATACAAGACTTTTTAGTTTTTTCCATTTGATTTTAAGACTTTTCAATGATTTTTTTTTTAAATTCGTGTATATTGAATAAGTTACTTTAACTTCTTAAAAAAATACGCTATAAATCAAGAAAACACTGAAACTAAACACTCAGAATAGTTTTTGAATTAATCACAAAAATATGTTTACTTATTAGTGTGACGAAAACGTGTTTTTTTTTTTTATATTTATGTTTAAATATTTGTACTATTTGCTGATTCACGTGAAAGCGTGTCGGTTTGACAAAAGCGTAATCATCGTATTTATTGCAAATAAACAGAACCCGTTCTCTCCGCTTCGATTGAATGTCTTGTTAAACATCTCTAGCCAATACCGTTGAGTAATATTATTCGCACGTTTCGAGGTAAAATCGTACGACAGTCGCACAAATATGCTTTTCAGAAACATCAGGAAATCTAGAACTTTTATTTTTTGCGATTTGATGTTTTCTTTGCTTCCTTGTGTTAGAGCATTTCTTGTGTGTTCAGACGCAACAAAATGAATAATGGTTTATTTGTAGTGAATTGAGTGTTATGTATTAGCATTGATCTTCTCTCGTCTACGTCAAGTGGTTTACTCACTCGGCAAATATTTTTATTTGATTTTCATTGGGAAAAAAATATTAAATAGATTAAAAGCCTCCACTTGGTCCTAGAGTTTTAAAATGCTAACCTTTTGAAATTAATTGCCTTGAATAAAAAGCTTAGAGAGCCATTACAATGTACCGAGAAAGGTTTTAACTAAACTTCGTCCACCATTTCAGAATAGATACATATATTTGGTATTTTTAAAGAGGAAAAAATAGGTATAGGAATTGTACTAAATCTGAACATTGACAATAATGCGAAATGTGTTTCCAAAATGATTGTTATATAATGCTTTGCTTTTAGATTGAGGAACAATGAAATGAAAGAAATGCTAAGAAATGCTGATCGTTGTTTGATGATTTCCCCCAGTTGCTTGACAAAAAGGAAAACGTAATGGAAAATTAATATTTATATTTGAAGAACTGATATGGAAAATTAATCACAGAAGAAGTATTAATCGAAGCAAATTAAATGCAGCTCCGGATATGAGATTGTATTAATCTTTCCGCAAAGGCAAATTTTTTAAAGTTTTCCGATTGAATGCAGTCTCATATATCCTGCATAGTTTTCTTTTTTCTAGTCTTTGTGTTGATTCGATTATTTCAAAAATGATAAAAAAATAAACTATATAGTGGAAACAAAATCATTTTATTTATTAATTATTATTCAACGTACCCCCTTTTATGGAGAAGTTTTCGGAATATGTAATGGGTAACACAGATTATGTGTGAGGTGGGTACCTGAACGAATTCTTAGTTGGTGTACACTCAAAAGAATCGGGCTTGCAAAGGGTACGAGCATTGAAAAAATTTGATATACAAGGAATAATGATATACAAAGTTGCATCTCATTGTGATGAACTATCAATACTGTTTTATGAATAATCAAATGTATCGTAGTTCATACTAAAATATTGCAAAGCAGTATTTGTTTACAAGTTTCAATATCAGGCGTACCTCAATTATGTATGTGACCCGTGTGGTGACCGGGGATGACAGAATAGTCTCACTGTAGCTCATGCATGTCGTAAGAGGCGACTAAAATGGGTACCCAGCGTCTGGGGGTATAGCCAGGCACCCTGCCCCTGGGGATTATATCAGGGGACCTCAGGGACTTGCCTTCTTCAGGTAAGTACGGGTATCATGACCCCGAGGCACCTTAGTGATCTTTTTCATTCTCATGGGGTTTACTGTCTTTGGTAAACACGGGTGACGCACTCCCGGGATACCCTAGCGATCCTTCTCTATTTTCGACCCTCTTTCTTGTCAACCATTTTTACCTTTTTTTCAACTTCACGTCTAGACCACAGTTTAATCTTGTTTGGCGCAGTATAGCCATATCTGGCTCTTGCGCCAATAAACTTTACATTCACTCACTCACTCACTCAATTATGTATGTTATTTTTTTTGTTCTTCCACAAATGACAACAGTGATATATATATATATATATATATATATATATATATATATCATGTTAGAACAACTTGTGCGGTATCGATTACATTTTCAGTGATAAGAAAAAGAATATTAAGTTCTGGGAATCTCAGTTTCACTTATTATTGTTGCAACAAATATCTTTAAAAATTAATTTTCTTGGGACGAATATATGAAGGAGAAGTACCCTTTTTTTTCGCGTTATTTTCATTACCGACATATATTTGTTTTGCATTTAAAGATGAGTAATTAATTAATCCTAACAATTTTACTGACACAGTCTAACTCCTTAATACATATTTACGCAATTTACTGACTATTTATTTTCAGAATTTGTTCCATGTAGATTGCAGTAGGATTTTGATTTTTCCACCACGGTATTATTCATTGTATCCATTTAAATACTTCAAAAACGAAGATACGAGTAAAGGAAGTAAATTATGAAATCAAATTATTTTGCCGTGATTGGAATTGATTTTCAGGACGATTTAGGAGATTGGATTGTCCGCAGAAACTTGAAATTATTTTCCGATTCTTTCATTGTTATAGAACTGCTTATTCAGTTAAGTTGTCAATTAAGATCGTCCTCATCACTCACATTTACTGCCATCTTTTCTAAATATAGTCAATAATTATTTGACTCCAATCGAATATAGGTAAGAGCAAGACGAAGCACTTTTTTAATTACTAAAGAATAGAAGAGGTCGCTCTCTCAAATCCCACTTTACTCGACAAACCAAGATTATGATTAAAAAAGGAAGCTTAGCTTATCAAATCACTTATTCTGATTCCGACAATTTTCTCAAATAGTAGCTTGGTATCTTTATACATGAACTGAGAATCACTTCAAGACAAAAGATTAGGAACGATATTTCAATCTTATTTATTAATAATTATCATCTTGACGCTATCCTCAATCTCTCTTTATTTTCCTTTCAATTCTATTTCATTTATATATCATTATCCTTAAATCACTTTACTTCACTTCTATCTTCATCTAATTTACCAAATCACGTTTCATTTCGGTAGGGAAGAAATTGCAGTTTTAAGCAATTCACAAACTAATATAAAGTCCCCGAGATTAGAGAAGAGAAATCGCGAATAACCGAAAGTTACAAAGTGCATTATATATGGTTGACGCAGCTATTACATATCTCCGAAAAATAGATGTTTTATATAAGTGCAGCCATTTTGAATTTCCTATTTCCTGGTATACTTAGTGGTTATTTATTTTTATTTTTAGTTTCCTTATAAGTAAAACGAATGAAATTTAGCAGAATGTAGCATCGTAGTCAAATGTAAAATTTTATTTCTAAATTTATACATTTACAAACTATAAATCAATATGACATTTTAATATTTTACGCAGTATTTCTTTATAACTCAAGGTGAATTCAGTTAATCATGATAAATAGTAAACAAAATTTATGGCACATATGAAAAATGAAATAACTGGTAAAAAAACAAGTTAAATTTTTAAAATTTTATTTGAAATCATGCATGTATTGGTAGGCGAAATAGCACAAAATCAAACAGAACAATAAATGTGTTTGATATCAATTTTATTTTTATTGCTTTACTTTATTGGGAAAAATCCTTGAAGTTAAATATTTTCGATAAGCAGACTGCGTTGCAAAGAAAAAAGAGAATTTTCTTAAATTCTTTTTATTGTGCCTCATAAAATGTTAAGCTTATATACCATATATCATACTAACAAGGAAATGAAATTCATTTCTGAAAAGAAATGAAATTTAGCACCTGAGAAGAAATGAGAGTAGTTATACTTTCTTAGTGGAATTTGGAAAATATTATGACTATATTTCATTTTTAAATGCTAGTGGTGTATAAACTTTTCTAATAGCACTTGAAATAAACGAATTTTATTCATGAAATGATGTGATTCCAATTCGAATTTAACATTTTAAATTTCAGAATTTACATTTATATAGTTAAAATTGATGTTGTCAACTTAGAAATATGGTAAAATTTTCTTCCTTTAACTAAGTTAAAATCACCGAATTTCAAAATCTCTTTTCGTTTAGTGGGTTTCATTTTAAATAAATTTTATTCGAATAATACGTCATTGTATGGTTTTTTAAAAAAGTGCATTGTAATTATGTGAAGATATTTTTTCACTTAATTATGGCTCTTTCATATTAATTTTAAACAAGTGAAAAATAAATAAACAAAAAAAAAAAGGTGATAAAAAAATATGCTGAAGCACCATCTGGGAAAAAAGAACGCTCCTGTGCAACTTATTTCTTGTGAATAAATGAATATGAATAATACTTTTCTCCATTTAACTATATTTCACCATTTTGAAACCTTTCATTTTTAGTTTTACTGAATCATAATGAAAATAACTTTAATCCCAAGCAAGTTTTGACCACTTAAGTTAAAATGATTTTTTAAAAAAATCTTTTTCTATCTTAATCCTTATAATTCATTTTTCTATTTTCAGCCACTTTGTTGTCGGAATAATAGCGCTTTAACATTACGAAGTCTTAAATCGAGATTTATAAAAACAAATATTTTTTAAGTCTGTCTTCGCTTAATGAAAAAGACCCCGATCGAAATTTGGAATACATATCCAGACAGAAAATGGTTCCAAATTTCTTGAAATTTGTGTTGTAACACGTGCATCTGTTTATGATGCAGTACTTTTAAGATTTAGGAACATTCTGAGAATGCCCCATTTTCATTTGAACACGTTAACTTCAAAATCCATTTAGAATTACGAAATAGGAGATGAAACATGGAACACATTTTACACCAGAAAAAAGAGGCTGTTTCAGATAAAAATAAGTAATATAATAATTCGATATAAAAACCAACGTTTTTAAAAACAACGTTTTTATATGGTGGCAAAGTTTATTAAAGAAAATTATTGAAATATTAGTTAAAACTGTTGGTTATTTTTAACTTTAAAATTTACTTAAAAAAGAGACATTTGTGAGCGTATTAAAAAATTCATAATACTCATAAAATCAAAACATGCATTTGAAAGTTTTAAGCCATTCTATTAAAAAAAAAATGGGAACCAGAATTCAGAAAAAATTATTGTGATAAGACATGGTGCCAAATATTGGAAACTTTCTTTCTTGCTCATGATTATTGACTAAAAGTCAGCAACCCTTACTATCTCGGAGATAGTAAAGGGAGATAGTATCTCCCCTTTGTGAGTACAATAGTTTTACGAGGCGTCATGTGGTGTGGGGAGTGCCCGGTGTTCCCAGAGGGGGAAAAAATTTTTCCTCAATCCTAAAAGCGCCTAGAGGAAAGAATATTTTGACTTATTAAATTTCCTGCATGCCTAGCTCTAACAATACGGGGCCCCAGTACCCCTCATGCGGAGGTACCTAGTGGGAGACCGCATGGGCGTGATTGGAAAAGGCCCTGGTTATGGAAGGGTGTGCGAGGAGAGGAGTTGCGTGCGCCGTCGGTGACAGTTTTGGAATGTCATCCTATAAAATGTTCCCAGAGGGAGAGCCTTGGTTGCGTGTGGCTGGATGGTGTGACCTCACTCCCATTGCGAGAAATCCTCCTCGGCTTCGGCCTTGGACCTGTGCCTCTGCCTGGGCACGTAATGGGGCAGGTCACATTGTCCGGCTGAAACGAATCTCTCCGTCGGTTACTCGTTTCCGCGTTAGGAAAGGGTGGGGAGATGGGTCTGGCGGGGACCCATCGAACTAGAAGCCTGTCCGTGAAATTTTTTTTTCTCTAAAGGCAATATGGATACAACTAAAGGAAAATCGTTTTTGGCTCCCAAAGCTATTAAAAATTCTTTAAATCTAAAAAATGAACCATGGGCTGACCGTATGGAACGTTATGATAATTCAAATGTAGAAAACTCGGACATACCTACCGAAATGATGAACTTCCGTTTCTTTCTCATAAAAAGAGATAAAGAAACTTTTTCTACCATATCTCCCTTTCTGATCCAAAAGGGAATTCAGGGTATGGTAGGAACTGTTAAAGACATAAAGAAATTGCCCTCTGGGGACATCTTAGTTGAAGTAAATGATTCCAAACAAGCTCAACTTGTTATGAGGATGAAATCCTTGGGACCATATCCAGTGACAACTTCACCACATAGAAATCTAAACTACTCTCGTGGCGTAGTATCCTCAAGGGAATTGGAAAACGTGTCGGAGGAAGAGATCATGGAGAATTTGCAGGACCAGCTGGTTTGTGGTGTCCGGAGGATTACGATTAGGAGAGATGGTAAGGTGCTTAACACCCAGCACCTCATCTTGACCTTTTCGACTCCTACCCTGCCACAAACAATTCAGGCCGCATATCTCCGACTCTCCGTCCGACCATATATTCCAAACCCTTTGAGATGTTTCAATTGCCAACGATATGGCCATTCCAAGAACGCGTGTAGGGGACAATTGACGTGCGCTCGCTGTACAGCCACAGGACACGATAGTGCTTCCTGTATAGCTGCAGAGAAGTGCGTCAATTGTCAGGGAAACCACCCTGCATACTCACGTTCTTGCCCTAAGTGGACAGAAGAAAAAGAGATTTCTACGGTGAAGACACTGCAGAATATGTCGTATCCCGAGGCTCGCCGAGTAGTCGCTTCCCGTACCCCTGTACAGGGAAAAAGCTACGCAACGGCAACCCAGACTATTAAAATTTCAAAATCTACGCAATTTCCTGAACCTACCCCTATCATTAAGACTAAGCAGCCTAACCATAAGAAACCGCAACCTACTCAAAAGACTACACAACCTAAGACACTGCAATCAAAGAAAATAAATATTTTAAAAAACCCTTCCTCTGCAAGAGCTAATCAGACTAGGCCATTGGCCAGGTCAAAGGCTTTGCAGAGGCAAAAATTAAAACTTTCGGGGAAGAACAGCGTTCCTCGCAAAAAAACTAGAGTTATTGACGGGGATGCGGTGGTTTTGCACCCATCACCTGAAGATTATGACTCCATGGGGGTCCTGGAAACGGGACCTTCCACTTCGAGTGCGCCCAATTAATGGCCTTTGTTTCCTGGAACTGCCGTGGTTTACGACCCAGACTAGAGGATCTCAAATCCATTATATCTACGCACCAACCTGTCTGTGTTGCTCTTCAGGAAACTTTTCTGAAGAGTAATATGAACACCCGTGTGCGTGGATATCATTGTGTACGACGGGATGTTGATGCAGCATCACCTTCTTCTGGAGGTGTTTGCATCCTGGCATCCCAAAACTGTCCTCATAACGTCGTTACACTGACCACATCGTTGCAGGCTGTGGCTGTGCGAATTCACACCCGCACACTAATCACAGTCTGCTGCATTTATCTGCCACCTAACGATGTTGTGTCACAAATGGATTTAGACCAACTAGTCGATCAGTTACCAGCTCCCTTCCTTCTGCTTGGTGATTTTAATGGACACAGCCCTCAGTGGGGGTATGATGGTACAAATTCTCGTGGTCGGCAGATCGAGCGATTGATCTCTGATCACAGTCTCTGTCTGCTTAATACCGACGAGAAAACGTATTTCCATGCTCCCACTAGGACTTTTCATTCCCTTGATCTAGCCATTTGTTCACCGACACTGCTACCGTCGCTGAATTTAGAGGTTCTAAATGATCTCTATAATAGTGATCATTTCCCTCTCCTGATCTCCCAGGTTCATGGTAGTGGGGTGCGTTTACGTCCCCCCACTTACCGCTTCAACCGGGCAGATTGGGATTTATTCACACGGTTAGCGGTTATTACCGGTACAATGGTTCAAGATCAGGATATTAATAGCTCTGTCCAAAATGTCACTACCTCTATCGTGGACGCTGCTGATGCAGCGATACCGAAGAGTGGAACATCACAGAGGAAGATGAGTAAACCATGGTGGAATAAGGAATGTCATTCCTCCTACCGGGAACAAAAGAAATTGTGGGGTATCTTCAGACGATATCCCACAACCGAAAATCTCATAGCCTTTAAAAGGGCAAGGGCGATTGCTCGCAGAGTAAGGCGACATAGTCAGAGGGAATCATGGATCAGGTATGTCTCTTCCATCACATCGTCTACCACAAGTCAACAGTTATGGAGAAAGGTAAAAGCTGCGAACTCCCTGTATCGGGAATTTTCTATTCCGATACTGGAAACCGCAAATGCTGTGCATTCTTCACCTGTCGAAGTGGCCAATGTAATCGGCCACTCTTTTGCTAGTGTGTCAAGCTCCGATTCTTACAGCGCTACATTTTTAGCGACTAAGAATCGTTCTGAGCAGACACCTATCAACTTCAGGTGTCGGCTACCACTCCCTTACAACTGTGACTTTGACATGTGGGAATTGAGAAAGGCTCTGTCCTTGGCTCACAATACCAGTCCAGGCTCTGATGGTATAACATACGATATGCTTCGCCACTTGAGCGAGGATTCACTTGTCAGTCTCCTTTACCTATTCAACCGAATATGGAGGGAGCATGTGTTTCCTAGCCAGTGGCAGGAAGCAATCGTTATTCCTATTCTGAAGCCTGGTAAGGATCCAAAGAACCCTCTCCACTATAGGCCTATCGCTCTGACGAGTTGCCTGTGTAAGACGCTAGAACGTATGGTCAATGCCCGTCTCGTATATCAATTGGAAAATAATCAATGCATTCCTCCGTTTCAGAGTGGCTTCCGTAAAGGAAGATCCACAATAGATAACATCCTTCTACTCGAAAGTCAGATTCGTTCTGCTTTCGTACGGAGGAATCATTTGGTTTCCATTTTCTTTGATATCGAAAAGGCATATGACCGTACGTGGCGCTATGGGATTCTGCGCACTCTTTACGATTATGGTCTGAGAGGCAATTTACCTCTTTTTATTAAAATGTTTTTAAATTTCAGATCATTTAAAGTACGGGTTGGTAATATTTTATCTTCATCTTTTATTCAATTTGAAGGAGTTCCTCAGGGGAGTATTTTAAGTCCGACTCTTTTCATCTGTCACCTGTCACAAATTCTTTTAAAACTTCAGCCATCAGTTCATGGATCATTATACGTTGACGATCTGCAGATTTCCTGCGAAGGATCGTCAATGCGTATCATTGAGCGACGACTTCAGACCGCAGTCAATAACCTGGTTACATGGTGTGACGCAAATGGGCATAGTATTTCTCCCAGTAAGAGTAGTTGCGTGCATTTTTGTAGGAAACGGGGTCTCCATCCCGATCCTGACATTCGTATCCGTAATACGTCTATTCCTGTCGTCCCTGACGTCCGCTTCCTCGGAGTAATTTTCGACCGCAAACTCACCTTCCTTCCGCACATTTTATATCTGCGGAGGAAGTGTGAGAAATCCCTTAACATCTTGAAGGTATTATCCAACACCTCTTGGGGAGCGGATCGAACTTCATTACTCCGAGTGTATCAGTCGGTGATTCTGTCTCGGATCGACTACGGATGTGTCGTCTACGGATCTGCCTGCAAAACTACCTTGCGGAAGCTTGACCCAGTCCACCATAATGCTCTGAGAATCTGCTGTGGTGCGTTCCGAACGTCACCTGTGCAGAGTCTCTATGTCATTTGTAACCAG
>BMAW01090428.1:0-12353 GCA_019974015.1 Nephila pilipes | reverse complement strand
ATATATATATATATATATATATATATATATATATATATATATATATATACGAGAAAAAAGTAACTGTGTTAGGAATGGAAAGTGCAAATAGGGTAGCTCACTGTTGTTATTTTCGTTCATTGATCATTTTTCCTTTTTGTTAGAAATTCATTGGTATGACACACTTCAGGCGCCAAAAATTCATTTCTGCTGCCTTTCTAGCCGATGAGACTTTCTTCGGCTTTTTTTGGAGTAGATTTACCGGAAACAACCCATTCTGATTGTTGCTTGGTTTTCAATGTATTATGATAACTCTAATGCTTCGCACACACACACACACACACACACACACGCACACACACATACACACACACACACACACATATATATATATATATATATATATATATGCGTGTAAATTTGTGTGCATTGAAATTTCTCTTAAAATTAATTTACTTTCCTAATTCTTCCTATTCTTCAACTCACAGTAGTAAAGAGTTTATTCTTATTTTCTGATACACTTCTAATTTATCCTTTAATTTATGCAATCACGCACTCATAAAATCTTCTAATCAACTTTTTCTATGGTCACAGACCTGTAGGGATGATCTCTACTATCCCTTTTAACGCCAGCAGAAATCCCTCAAGGTTCCTTCTTCCAATAACACATGATTACCATAAGATAAAAAGAAAATAATTCCTGCATATAAATTCAAAGCAAGGAAAAATTATCTTTTCCACTGTAGCCAGAATGGCTTCTCCGACATTCTCCATTTCACCATGTAATTTTCAAGTATGCTTAATGTGTATATTTTTTGGAGATCCTTATTGGGAAAGAAATTTAAAAGGGTGAATAACTTTTCATTTATACGAAATCTAATTTAAACAAGAAATAAACAATAATTTGAATAAAACTTTTTTCATATCAATTTAGTTATAGAAATCTTTTCCTGAGACACAAAGCTTTTATTTAGTAAAATTATAGCTTAACTTTTAAAAGTATAGTATTCATAAGAATCTGAGGAAGAATAAAATTTTTAATTATCAATTCATTAATTTTTTTCTTTGCAAAATTTCTGCATGATAAATATTTAGAAGTTGTATGAGAGTTATTCAACAAGTATTATGTTAATTTCAATGTATGGTATTCCGTACACGGATATTTTAAATTTCGTAATGCTTATTTTTCCTTTGGTAGAATTTTCTACATACATATACATACACACACTCACACACACACACATATATATATATATATATATATATAGTCGTATATATACAGAAAGTTATTTATATATAGATTTAGTATGGATGAAAGAGAGACACATTATCTTTTTAGTATGCATTTTAAAATATCAATACATTCATATCTCAATTTATCTCATAATCCAAAAGACTTAAATGCTTATATTTGAATTTGCAAATTTCGGTGATATTGAAAGCGTTTTATTTAATGCACTGTTTCTTGTGAGCAAAATTTACTATAGACAACATACACAGTATGTTTTACATAGTATGTTTACTAGACAACATGCATAGTATTTCTACATACATAGTATGTATATGTATGTAGAAACTGAACGAAGGGATTCTTAAAAATGTTGATTCAAATATATTATATAAAATAGGGGAATCTAATTCCTTTCCTGGAATTTAAATTCTCAACGGTTAAATATGTATCAGCAGTTCAAGCAGTAATTATATAAACTATGTTAACAGAAATTGTAAGCCATAGTTTATTAGCATTTTTAGTACGTTATTCCATTTTCTAACATTTATACTGAATTTCGAGTCCATAACTAATTTTGTAAGAAGAAGTATAAAATGTGTCATGCATTTCAAAGAAAGGGTTATTACGAATGTATGTAACAAAAACGAGAAATGTTTTAATAGGAAAGAAAATTTAGTTTTTGTTAAATCACCTTCACTTTAAGAATGCTTATTATAAAATATATTTCGACAATCAATCCAATAAAATCCTTATTTCCGTTGAATAATGACAATAATATTTTATCAAGTGGCATGTGCTGGTAGGGAAGAGGATGGGAGTGAACAACTCTACCCAAATAATATTTAGTTGTTTCTTAAAAGCAATGCCCCCATTAACGATTAAACAAGTTAAAATCTAGAATCCTCCCAAAGAAATTTCTGTATACACTAATGCCTTAAGGTAATGTCTTAAAAGATCTTATATCTTCCTTCATTTCTTCCCAAAATACCAAAATATTTCTAAATTTATAGGGATGATGTGTTATTTTATATAGGTTTTATTACACATTCTTTATATGTATATACAGCATTCCGCATTTAGTATTTAAAGTACTTGCTACGTATAAATGTTATAAGAAGTCATTTTATGCAAATATAATATTTTATTGCATAAGAAGATATATATATATATATATGTTCAAGTTAAAGTTAATATAAGATGAAACTTTTCAAGAGATCAAACCAATGTAAAGTGAAATTGAATATTTACTCTAAAATATATTTCTGCAGCATCAAAAACTTCTATGTTGCCGATTAAGAATCATTTTTTGAAACTTTATAATTTGGCAAGAAAAATAAATTTAAATTTGAAATGTTTGTTTCTTTTAATAATATTTTTTTTAAAAAAATAAGTATCTTAAAATTTTGATTACTTATTGAGTTATTAAATATCTTTGACTCTCTTTATGTACATTTAAATTGATCCTTATGATTTAACCATGCTTTTTAAGTGTTTTCAACTTGTATTTAAATATGTTCCAGTTTATATTCAAAATTACTCTAAAAACTAAACAACAAATAAATATTAGCTAGCGGTTGGTACTTCAATAAAGAACTTCCTCCAAATATCGTTTAATAATATATTAATTTTGTTCTTCTTACAATTGATATGAATTATATTTGTTTGAATGAAGTGGCTAGCTATTTTTAAAAACTTTTTTCGTAGCTGTACGAGTAATGCGCTAAAAAATTGCAATTCGATAGTATGCATTCTGGCTTGTTGTTTGTTGTATTACGTGGACCATTCAATATTTAAACAATTAGTTTTGCAGCAAAAATGGTTTATTAAATAAATTATATTTTTTTGTTTACTTTTCCACCTAATCCTCACCCTCCACCACACTTGTCTAATCCTTTTGGGATTCTTCTTACCGCCTCAGGGAAGAATTCTTTACTCTGATTTAGAAAACAGTTTTGTATTCTTTTCAACCACTAATGATTGGTCAAAAATCAACCATTATTGACTGGTTTACTGAATTTAAACTTAGTCCTATGAGCACCGATGATGCGCCACGCTCTGGTCCCCCAAAAAAGATTATTATTCCGGCAAACATCAAAAAAGTTCACAAAATCTCTTTGACAAACCGTAAAGTGAAGTTGCAGGAGATAAATGACACGAATATATCAAAAGGACATGTAGGCATTATTTTGTTTGAACATTAGTCTATAAGAAAGCTGTTTTCGAAGTGGGTGCCGCGTTTGCTAACAGTAGACCAAAAACAATAATCAGTCGATAATTTTGAGAGTTGTTTGAAACAGTTTCGGCAAAATAAAAAGGACTTTTGCGTCAATACGTAACGTTGGACGAAACTTGGATCCACTGTTATACGCCAAAGTCAAATTTGCAGTCAGCTGAGAGGACAGCAGCCAGTGAACCTTGCCTAAAGCGAAACAGAGTGCTCGCAAAGTTATGGCATCAGTATTTTGGGATGAGAACGGTATTTTGTTTATCGATTACATTGAAATAGGCAAGACAATTAATAGCTATCGCTACAGGGCCCAACTGGATTGTTGGAATGAGGAAATTTCGAAGAAACAGCCCCATATGAAGAAAAAAAGAAATTGCTCTGTCACCAAGACAATGCACCGCGACACAAGTCTTTCGCTACGATGGCAATAATGCATGAATTAAACTTCGAATTGCTTCCGCATCCACCCTGTTCTCCAGATTTGGCACCCAGTGACTATTACCTGTTCGCAGATCTAAAAAGAAAAGTTCGCCGGAAAAAGATTTGACTCGAATGAGGAAGGGATCACCAAAACAAACGCCTATTTTGAGGCCAAAAATAAATCGTTCATCAAGAAAGGTATCGAAATTGTATGGAAGTGCTTGAATGATTGTATCGCTCTTGAGAGAGACTATGTTGATGAATAAAATCGAATTTGACTGAAAAAGTTGTCTTTTCTTCATTAGACCGGGAACTTATCAGCCGATGTGTTACATATTTATATTATGCAATACTATTTTTGCAGGAATAACTAACAAAATTATAACTTTATCATTAAATGGATGTAATCATATAAATATTCGTTTCAATAACGTTAGATTTCAAGAAAAGAAATTTGTAGAAAAAGGAGAAATTTTCTCTGCTGCCTGTAAAGTTATTGTTCAATATATTAAATGAAAAAAAAATTATAATTTTTGGAAGTAACCAAATTTAAAAATTATCAAAATTTTCAATAAATTAACAAAATTTAAAATTATTGAAATTTAAAAGTTTTCCAAAATTTTAAAATTATTAGAAAAAAATGATTCTTTAAGAATCCGTCTTATTTATTTATTACTTCATATGTTACGGAGATCTCTGGTGTAAACTTAAAACAAAGAAAATCGAAAAATAAATTGATCTTATAAATTTTAAGTTAAGCTTGCTTGTTTTTCCTATTTTTATATAAAATGAAAAAAAAAAATGTTAAGTATATCTTGAGGTAGATTTGTATAGTGTAAAAATTATTTTTCGACCGTTAGTCAGAAATAAATTACCATTATCTTCATTAATATATATCCATGCTTATTTTCACAAATTCTCTGTACGTGATTGGAGGGGGGGGGGGAGTTTTCTCATAAGAGAAAAAATAAATTATAAATTTACTAATATACATAGAAAAATTTACGAGAGTCTTTACACCAATTCTATTAATTAATTGTCTAAAAAAAACTTAAAATGATTAGTTGCATAAAATGTTTGAATAATGATTAACTAAAACGACAGAGTAGCGACGCCATAATATACTTCTATTACTTAGAATTAAGGAACAATTTTCCACATAATTTTTTATAAATTCCCAATTCATCATTTTCAATATCGAGACTATGAAGCATTCCGAAACTATTTTTGTTTCCAAACATTTAGCATCATCTATATTTATCATCTCAAAAGCACCATCCATTTTTTGACACAGAAAAAACACCTCCCTCACACACTTCTGAAAACTTATTATATCCCTTATTACAACCCCTTAACGAACTCTTATACCTCCCACCATTCCCCTATGCGTGATTTAAACTCTTTAATCAACATTATACCTTGGCATCTAACTTAAAAGTTGGCCCGTTCCGTTCATCACTTCCGAAAACATTCGAACGTTCTAAACAGGCGGTGATTTGGGCTTGACGATCTTTTTCCTTCAAGAGAGGAAAGCTCTTTCACTTTTCTAGATCACTTTATTTAAAAAGCCCTTCTTTCTTCTGCTTCCTCCTCCCCCCTTTTTCAGTTTATTGGAAACGCCGTATAATGGCCAAATGAAGAGTAGGGAGGATTATAAATTTCCATTAGAGGGGGGAACGGGTGGAGACGTAATCGAGATGAATGGAGTGAACCATTACTCAAACTCTATTTCTCTCCGCCAAGTGGCAACATGGTTCAAGTTTCCTTCGCGTTCACTCAAAGCCAATAAAAACAAACGCTTACGAGTCATATAATGCATCTGTTATGTAAAGCTCCTAGAGCAATAACATTTATTCGGTGTTATCTATCACTTTTTCACTCTTTAGGGCTCGAAGGAGAGGAAGGGGATAGTTTATTGTCTTTCGTTTTGTAAACATAAAAAGCCAAGATATTCGCCGAATGCTTACGGGTCTTCTGTGTTTATTGATATGAAGAACAGGAATTGCAAACATATTATGCATTTGAAAGTGATGATAGGTAGCTAGTGTTTGTATAAATCAAATATTAAATGCAAACTGCAGATAAAATAATTTAAGGTTTCCGACATTTCCTGGAGCATCTATTTTACAATGCACTTTCTACGCGATAAATCATAACAATATTTTCGTGGTATTTTTAATAAATGTTCTGTGCTTAACCAATCGGAAAATATATTTTCCTGGAATATATTTTAGATGTAACAAGTATAGTAACTCTGACACACACATACACGCAAAACTTAAAACTTTTACTTTCCAGCAAGATATTTTAATTTGTCATTATATACGTATTTGCACAAAGAACATAGGATAGATTATTTTTAATTAAAACATACATACAATGCAATCAAATTACTGGCCTTAACAACGGTATTTTATTCAATACAAATTCAGTAATAGATAGATCGATTGATTGATTGGGTTCTTTTTGTCGCATTAAGAGCAACACGAGGGCTATTGGCGACGCACTTCGTAATTTAGAATATCGGTCAAGTGACGAGAACGACACTTGAGCTGGCACTTCCTTTATTCAATGGTTTTAACATAAAAACGTCTAATCAACATTCAAGTATACGTAGGGAGAAACAAATTGTCTTTAGACTTGAAAATGAAACTTTTGAATATACTTCAAAATGAGGAAACCCCACGGCAATAGTTAAAGATAGTGTGACATAAAAAATTTCGCGGTTTTCGATTTTGTTGTTAAAAAGTTAGAGGCCACATCATTGATTTTATTGATATATTATTTTTAAAAAAATTGATAAATAGAGCTTTTGAAACTTAAAATTCTAAAAATGAAAGCAAACATGCTACTAAGTAAGGAAAAATATGTGTTCGAATTTTCTAAAATTGTACTTTTTAAGGATTCTAGCGCCCTTTCCTCAAAATCTACCAATCTACAATGCTAATGCGAGTATTTTGCACATTATGAATTAAGGGTTTTCTTAATACAATCAGTTTAACCTTTTTTTAATCTGCAATTATACATTTTAATTACGATATAATATATGCACAAATATTATGGGAAATTTTCATCAGAAAATTTTAAGAATTTCAATATTATTATATTCAATTCTTGAAACTACAATTAAAATTTTGGCGGTAAGAAATGTTGGGGCTTATAAGTACTTTGAAATTTTTTTTCAATTTACCAATGCTATAGATTTTTATAAGATGTACCTAAAGGTAAATAAGACTTTTATATATATTGTTACGGAAAAAAATTCTTTCTTCTCTATGGGGAGTGAAAATCAATATCACCTCGTAGGATAACGACAAACGACGATTTATTCCTAAATCTTCAAGACACACACAGGTAGCACAATTTGGACAATAACAGATGCACAATTCTTACACACTTTATTGACACTTATCAAAACAAAACACTCATTAAGTACAATCACAGTTATTTCACCAACGTTCAGCTCACCAGTGTATTTCTCTTCATTGAAAACAGCCTCCGCAGTAATATTCTGCACTTCCAGGGCAGAATCCAACAAATCCCAACAGTTACACGCTGCTTCTTCACAAATTCAACTGGCACTTCAATTGCCGACAGCTTCAGTCGATCCTCTGATCTATCTCTACAACAGAGTCTCCAAAGACAGACTCACTCAGTTCTGTCAGATTCAAGCCGAACCTCCAACAAATTCCCTCGTCCGCGATCGATCTACAAATGAGACTCCTCAGACAACTGATTCCATATACAGACCGATTCCCTCTCAGACTGGTCCCTACGACTGTCACTCTTGGCGTATTTCTACCTTTCTGGCCAAGCATGACGTCACGTAACTTTCTTCCCCTTCAATTTTTCGCTTAACTTCCAGCGCCTTCGAGTACTTTCCATTTGTTGCCAAAGTCGCCAAGTTTCTCGTCGTCACCAAGCGTTCGCGAAATCCGTCGCCAAGGTGAAGGGGTCATTGATAAAATATATATTATATGAAATATGTTTTCATATATTTATTTTTCTATATATACATATGTGAATGCAGCTATCGATTATTGCTCCTACATAATTATTGATGTATATCACTGTTATTTTCTTTCAGTAAACTGAATAAAAGATTTTGTCGTTAAAATATACCTTTCTACTGCTTTTAATTTTAAAGATTTAATGAGGATTACTTAAACTTGGCATAAATAAGCTCAATTCTTCATGTCGAATGTGTCTCGAGTTATTTTAAAGCGTGTAAAGTTTATGAATCCAGTGTCTGAACTGTCAAAAAAAAGGAAAGAAAATTTAAGGATCATTCAAGCTTATAGAGCTTATCATTTTCAGACGCTTGTTTTAGAAACGCAGAAATGGAAAATACAGAAAGTCGAATTCCTAAATATTTCACCGGATAAAGATAACGTGAAGGCAAGGTTAACGAAAAGGCTGATCACTTCAGTTAACAGTGGCGAAAGTGAAAACGAATAAAACCCCCCCCCCCCCCAAATTTGATCAGGATCATTATTTTGTTAAGCTATGAACATAAAAACACCAATTATGAGAAATTTCTTATCATACAGAGGATTTTCGTTCCTGTTTTTTAATGTATTGACAGAATTTGCTTATGTATTTTTCATTCGCGTAAAAAGCCTCTAAATAAGCTTCGGTAACATGGTGGTCTTGGCATCGAGCTCGTGACCTCCAAACCTGATTCCTCGAATTACCCTTCGTGTAAAAGAGTGAAGCACGTTAAATCTGTCGAGGCTTAAAGTTCTCTCGTTCTCGTTGCAACCTTCCTTTACCTAAATTTCAGTTATGAACAAAAATTAAATAGTCACTAATGAATACAGTCAAACAAAGTGGAGAGCTCTATTGGAATTTTATTCATATCCTAGAATAACCCAAACGCAATTTGCTAATTATAAAATCGGTGGATTTGGGTCCCTACATACGTTCGAACCTAAAGGTTAATATTACGAAGATACTCAACTCTGTCACTGACTAATCGAGTTCGAGTCGGCTGAAGAACTTGTAAGCGAGTTCGACTCTCAGTCCGTCCCAGCGTTGGTACATGTCTAACTCCTTTGTTGTAAACTTTCTCTCACTCTCCTTACTCTCTTCTACAATTCAACCTCTTATGAAACTTTTCAATTCTTATAAGTAATATCACATCAATCTTCTTCATTACACTTCAATATCCCTATTCCAATTACATTAGTTACGATTTATTTACGAAAAATAATCCCATTCACCTGTTCAAAATAAGTTCCTTTGTGACTTATATATATCACACGATTTTTAGATAAATTATTAATAGAAAAAAGTTTTATTTGAATTTTAATTGGATTTTTTTAAAAACATTTTTCTATTTTCTAAATAAGTGTATTAAATTTTTTCACCATAATTTTTTTTAAAAAGAGCATAAATTCAAAATTGAGCAGTTGTCTACGAAATAACATTACTTTCGTAAATATTTATCAATATTTTTCTTCAGAATCCTACACGCAATAAAATTTTTATTGATGTAAGTTTGAATAAGAGAGTCCAATTTATATTTCTTTATAACATTTTAAAATTTCTTTAAAATTTCATGAAATAAAATGATTAATGTAAAAGCATAGGAATATTATATGGCAAAAGTATCATGCTTTTCTCCGCTTTGCTTCATTGATAAGTTATATTGATTTGAATAATGATGTTATTTCGTTCACACGGACTACAGTTAAGAGTTCAGAGAACCCCCTTAACGTTATATGAAAGCCCAAAGAGTTAGTTGGAGAGACATACGCACGAAAACTTGTTATAGCATGACGTGTAGGGTACCACCTCAAGTCATTTGACCGTGGTTCGTAATAACTAGGCAGACAGGATCCAATTCAATCATCTAACTTCGAGTGCTCCAAGTTTTTGGATCGACAGAAACTGTCCGCTCGGCCATCATTTCATGAATGCTCTCATGGATCTGTTTTAGCCTCCAGTTAGCCAAAGGGATTGGAAGTAGTGACATATTCTAAGTGGAATGCTTACTCCGCATAAATTAGAATCGAATGTAATTTTAAATTCAATAAATAGGTCAAGGAATTCAATGGCAAGCAATTTTTTAAATTAATTCCATTCATTAAAATTATTGAATTGAGCCAATTACCTTTAAATAAGATAATGAATAATTATTTGAATCATTAATATTGTTATTTTATGATATTTTAATATAATTGATTTTATCGTAGTTTTGAAAACACTTTGAATTATTTGAGCATTTGGCTTCTTTGATTCATTGGCTGATATTAAAACTTTTAAGATATATATATTTTTAATCATAAATAATAAAGCAAAATATAGTTCAATTTTCTTTCGTCACTGATGTACATTTGATGCATACCCTATGAGAATACATACGTATCTTATGAGAATATATTTTAATCTACTCGCATGTAACGAATTATGTACGTAAAGACAGAATGGAAAACTAGTAATTTAATGTAGAAAAATTATTTTAAGCATTTAAGACATTTAATTTCTAATGTTAGTTTCAGTCATAAAGATTTTTTTTTCCAGTTTTATAATTAACATGGTCCTTAGAGAACACTATATGTACATTTTGCCATTTTTTTAGATATTTACATGGGAGTCTGAATGATAAATACAATTTTGCTGTTTAGTGTAGAACAATGGCAAAGTTTCAATACATATTTTCAGAAATTGTCAGTGTATTAGTAGTTAGGTTGACAAATCTTATAATTGATCATGTACTAAAATATTTATAGAAAACAAAGAACAAATTTGTTAGAGAAATATAGAAAGAAATAAGCTCTTCAGTTTGATGGATATTTTGGTTCATTGATTGTATATAGATGACACTTAAAAATTGCTAAATAAGTTCTAAAATAAAGAATATTATCAGTATTCTTATATTTGCGTTTGAATAAAATTATTCTTTAAATTCTAACTTTTTAAATAAGGAAAGATTAAATGAGTTTGAATAAAATTTTAGAGTCTACGGATATCAAAGAAAAGAAGACAACGACAATATTATTGTATTAGTCAAAAGTTAAATTCAAAAACTTGTAAAAATTTTATCTTTCGTTAAAATATATTTTTGTTCATATAATATACATTTTTTTTCTGCATCTAAGAGGCCACATATCTATAAATGTGAATTGTCAATTCGACGCAATTTCCAATGTTGTAAAGAAGATTAAAAGATATACATTTGTATTAATGCAAAGAAAATCAATATTTTTCAGAAAACTTAATCAACATTTTGGAAAAAATTTTCCTTTTGAATTTTTCATCTTATAACTTATATTATTTTCATTTTATCAATGACAAAAAAAATTCTGAAAGCGTTTATCGTTATTTATAATGAAACTTAATTGCACGTAATCAAAAATTGTAATGATTACTTGTACTTAAATGAAACAATACTGTATGTTAATTTTATATCAATGAACGAGAAGAAATGAATTTACTTTGCTTCGATAAAACTTTATAGTAATTGATAATTATGAAGTTTAATACTTCATAAGTATCATATCAGAGATAAGCGAAATTTTAAAACATACATATTTGTCAAGTTTGGCTCTTTACGCGTGTTTATTTTAAAAAAATTGCGGGAACAATAGGATTGTTTTGTATTCCTAATTTATTAGAGGATTCATTTTCTGATGTAAAAGTTATTTTAATGTCTAAAACTTTCAAAATTTCCTATTGTTTCTTTTTGAAAAATTCGTATATCTATAAAATTATTTTGCATCAGTATAGAGGTCATACCCAAGACAAAGAGTGAGAAAACTTTTCAAACTTAAATAATTTATTAATTTATCTATAATCTAACAACGTTGGAAAGTTTCTAATTACAATCGCACGGAAAAAAACTCGATAAAGTCAAATTTCAAAATGCCCAGTCTTTTTAAAAACACCAAACCTTCTATTGAACTACAAAATCATTTCATCTCCCTCAATTGACGGCTAAATTTATCATTTGTATCCCCGTTAAGCTGAAAAATTAACTTCATTCTTGTACAACATAAAAACGATATTTTGAGTATGATAGATGGATTATCTATTTTCTTTCATAATATATTTGTCATTATCAGCTGTCCATTACCATTTATTCGTAGAACCATTTATTGTTTCTGACATTTAAAATAAAATAAAAGTTATTAAAAGGAAGTAAAATGCAAAAAAATATAGAAATAAAGGTTTTGGAATATAGGTGAAGTATTTTGTGATCTATAGAACAAGTCCCATTATAGGGTGGACTAGACAAGTCTATAAATTTATCTATAAAACAAGTAAATAAATCTATATAAGCAAGTAAATAAATCTATCTATAGAACAAATCTATAAATCATTATAAGGTGGACGATCACTCAACACTTTTAAATACTTTGACAGTTCTTGAATCACAAACTTATAAGAATAAACAAAATATCTAGACATTTGAATTTTTTTTTAAATTTAAAAAAGCCCTTAATGTTTTTAGAAAATACAGAAATAGAAAACAATATATTTGATATTGTAGCA
>BMAW01090424.1:407610-451500 GCA_019974015.1 Nephila pilipes | reverse complement strand
TTAATAATCTATTTTCATAATTTAATTTCAAATTACAAATATTTAAATTTCTCCTTCAGATTTTGTCAATGTCCATGAACTATAGTAGAACTATAAATGGTTTTTCACTATAAAATTTCGTATTCGTTATAAAAATTTAACCAATCAATGTTTATTCGAATCTCGTTATAACCATTTAACAAATCAATAAACTTTTTTTCTTAATGTTATCGAATTATAATTGTACATAATTCTTAACCATGTGTTACTGATATGCTAAAATATTTTATATGCCTGTTTTCAAACAAAGATGTTTAGAATATCTTAAAGTTTTTATAATATTTTGTTAATAAGTTTTTTTCTCTAAACTATTTTAATATCATATAATTATTATTATATGATACAATTTTAATTTGTTTCGAACGCAAAATAAGCAAATAAATATTTCCAGTTCTTGGAACAGGCCCATCAACAAATTATATCTATTAATTTAGATGTGGTTGTTGTGATATAAGTTATAAAGAAAGAAATGTAAAAATGAAATGCCATCAACTTCCAAGAAAAATATATTCTATTTTCTTTTCAAACTGAAAAATTACCTGCTGGGAGATAATAGAGCCACGAACAAAGCGACAACACAAAAGGACAAACACAGCGTGAATATCGTCGATAAGTTTGTTTGCTTCTATGTTGAGGATGGCTGGATAATAATACGTGTTGGAGTTCTGTAATTACAGAGAATAAATTACTGCCACGCTTTTTTTTTTATTCATTTCCACTTGAGATACTGGAAACGATAATTTAGCGTTTTATTAAGACGATTTGAATTATTATACGTTAACCATGGTATCACTTAGCATCATCCCGTGGTAATATTAATTATGGAAAGGTTATAATTAGGCGTGATTCCTTTCAATTATGGATTGTTAGTGTCGAATCTCAGATTTTTATTTGGAATATAAAAGGATAGTTATTAAGGTAACGATCGATCGATCACATCTGGTTTCGGGCGTGTTTTTGGAATTAGTAATTTGAGCTAATTTGTCTTTCTAAAAGGAAAGAAAATACTGGGTAGGTGAAAAGACACTAGTACATTTCCAAAATTTAATATGAAATCAACTTATTTGTTTAGGACAGTGCAGCTCGGACCATAACATTTTGCATACTTTGAAGCTTAGTGTGTTTCTTTGTTTGTTTACAAAATAATTGTGTAAATGAAATATAGTTTTGGATTTCTTCCATGGATTGGATTTCTTTCTTTCTTCTTTCTTGCTGCATGACTGAATTTTGTTGATATATATGTTTCATTTGATTGGTTTGATTGATTTTATTAATGTCGTACTAGAAGCGGCACGAGGGCTATTGGCGATGGGCCTCGTGATTTTGAATGGCAGTCAATTGACGAAGATGATACCTGTGCTGGCACCCCCTAATCTAGTGTTTCATTCGAAAAGATTAGTTTTGATGTTGTAAATTAAAAATTGCGGCTCGGGACATGATTAAAAAATGCACACCATAAGACATGATAGTTAAGTTTGCAAATATAAATGATGTGTATTGATACGGAGGATTCCGACTCTCTGATTAAATGTTATTTTTAAAACTATGAAACTGGAAATAATTGCATTTAGCTATTGTAAAATGGCCAATTAGTTTTATAGTGGCCGATAGGAAGCTCTTATCCAAAAATGAAAGTAAAATATATTGACAGACAATATTACTCAAATAACAAGACCAAGATTTGGTGCAGTGTCTTTATTAGTTTTTTGAATTTAGTCAATTGTAATTACGGATTTAACAAAAGGAAGAATCTTTACTTACATTTTCAGAGGATAGATATGATAGAAAGGTGCCTTTACAATTAATGGTTGATTTTGTGGTACATGCTCGCTACGCAACTTATCTGTCATATTAATAATTATTCAAATTGCAAATCTAAAGTTCAGCTCAATTAAAAACACAGATAAGCTAATCAAAATAATTACACAAAACCAATTCAAGAATGTAGTCAAATACTTTTCAAAACTTTATTTTTGAAAAGTATTTAACTTAAAAATATATTAACTTATTTTTTCCCTAAAAAGAGAAAGGCTTTCAACTAGTTTATTGTTCCTCCCAGCTTATACTAACTATACTAACACTAAAAGTCAATAACCTATAAAAAGAGACAACGGACAAATCTCACACTTCTATTTATTTGATAGCCTTGCGGCATAATGTCTGAGGAATATATGCTCTCCTGGATAATACCATGGATAGATTCACCCATTCAACTAATACCGAATTAATAGTGTCTTATCAAAATCTCTCCAGTTGAGTTTGACTTGGTTTCCCGAATCCTTCGTAGCTGCTATCGCCATTAACAACTCTTGATATTGTCTACCGCTTATAAGACATATGCTCAGCGCTAGTCCCACTGGGCCTTTGCTTATATACTCTCCTATCTAGTTCACTTCATTTTATTTATATCTACCTCTAATTAGAATAATTACGTTTCATTTTGGTTGGGAAGAAATTATTTGTTTCGTGCAATCAATCTCAATTAAAGTTCTCAAGGTTAGTGAAGAGAAAATCGCGAATAGACCAATGTCACAAGTTTTCACAAAGAGTGATGCATTTCTGTTTTGTATCTCTCTGTGTGTGATGAAATAGAGAAAGTATATGTAAGTAGAGTGCATGGAAAGGTTGACAAGAAACCGTATTCATATGAATCACCAGAAAGAGAAATAAAGCGCTCCAGTGACCAGTAACAATTTTAGGGTTGTATGTTTCGTTTTTCTCAGTGGTGCTTCAGCTAAGAATTTAAATATATTAACAGGGACAATCTTTCATGTAATGTCCTTCCTCGCAAATGTAGTTTGCTAAAGCAGGCGGAGAATTTTTGCTTAGGGAAATTTAATTTTAATGGGATATCTATAATTCTCATGTCTTAGAGTAATTGGAATGAATTAGGTCTTTTTACATATGCAGATTTATGCTGTTTAATCAGACTTTCGATGGTTCGGTACGTTCCATAATCTGGCGCAAAACGGTTTTCTGATGTTTTTAAATAGATTCGGGCCCGGTCGAATTTGACTTGCCAGATCAGAACACAGCGCTATTTGTTGTGTTTAACATAACCATCAGTGTTCATATCAGAACGATGTTTGTTTCCTTATAGACTACACAATATATTTACATGAGATTACAACTGTGTATGTATAACACATCAATCAATAACTCCCGAGACTAACCCAGAGATCGTAGCTCGTAGTAAACCAGTAACAAGGTCTTTCTAGAGTACTAACCTTTGCTTGAAACGTGTCAAAATTTTAAGTCGATCGGGACCAGAAACATGGAGTTATCGAGGGGTTGAGTAAAGTCATATTTTGTAGTTTGTTTAAAATAAAACCGAGTTTCAGGTTCGATAAAACATTGTTTTTAATGGTAAAACACGCAAGCGAAACAATGGATTAGAAAATGTTCACCTGACTTGTCCATCAAAAGCAACGATTTGTCGGTGGTCAAGGAGTTTAAACGGGTCGTACCGACACAAATGACGCGGAACGCCTGGGTAGACTCAGAAGCCGTTACACCGGAAAATGTGAGTGAAGTGACAAAATTATAATGAAAGATCGTAAAGTGAAGCCCGTGAGATTATGATGACACAGATATCATATGGAAAGGTATTTACTATCCTTCATGAAAATTGAGTATGAAAAGGTTTTTCCATGGGTGCCGCGATTGTTGATGGAACAAAACAACGGGTCGATGACGATCTGAAAGTTGTTTGTCATATTTACTCGCAACAAAGATTTCTTGCGAAAAATATTTGAAAGTGTTGAACGATTGTATCACCCTAAAAGGTTATTAACAAAGGGTGTTATGTTGATAAATAAAAATTTGCAAAAATGTTGTTTTCAATGTTAGTTTCGGGACGTATTGATTCATGTGATACAGTGTACTGAACTGTAAAAAGTTCTCCATATGCAGAAGGTGTTCTTCACATGCTAATAAAACTAACAAAAATCTTAAGCTTTTGACTCTCAGTATAAAGTGACATTTTTATGTATTTTATATTCAGAATAATTTATTCTTGGTATCAACGTTAAAATTATATTAACTCACGATTATCTAACGAAATCTCTAATCAGGTTAGGCCGTGGTCCCAAACCTTCTGCATTAATGAACGCTGAATGCTATTCAGAGTTTGACAATTCTTGCATAATGTGATAAGGATATTCTGTGGCAGAGGGATCAACTGGCAAATCGTCTTTGTCACATGCATGCAGTGATAATGATCGTTGAGTGTTTGTACCATAACACGCTTGTTCCCATAAGTGTAATATTTGTGATAATTTGATAAATGGATCTCCAAAAATTGAATTTTAAGAACAAACAAACGAGCCACGCAATAGAAGATTGTAAACTGTCTTAGTGTTTTCAAAATATGATTCTTTTAAGATTCTGGTCCACTTTCAAAATTTATTTAATCCAGGATAATGAAATATGCGGTAATTTTATACATTGAAGAAAAGAAAAACCTTTTGAATAAACATTCATAAATTTTAAACATAAACATTATTTGTGAAAATTATGGGAAATTTGAATCATAAAATAAAAATAGTTAGATTTTATCAATTAAATTTTCGAAATTATAATTATATTCAGAATACAAAATTATAATTAATCCAGTTTAAAATTTTAAATGCAGTGAACTTAGTATAATATGTTCTTAAAAGTTATCACAAGCTATAAGAAAACAAATATTGGCTTTTCATTCCTTGTTAATTTCTTCTACGGTTTATGTCTGTAAATGTGATTTTCTAGGTAAAGATCTATGTAAGGAAACAGATATTTCTAGTTTACATTATTGACTTTGATGGGTGCGGTGTTTTCTCCACTTACATAAAGTTGTTAGATCTTGCAAGACGGAATGATTTGAACCTCGGTTTATTGTTCCAAGAAACATGCGGTCAATTTTTAAGGCTTAATAACTAGACCAAAAGGAATTTCCAGTCAGGCTAGTTTTTATGGCTTTTGACTTTGCATCAAAGAAACCCACTGCATACTCCCCTTCCAGTAGCCTCTGGATGATGTGAGTGGCTGATTTTTGAGCGATATTTGTAGAGAAGATCGTTTTACAGGTAGGTTACTGCAAATGAATATCTGTTCATTGTTGTATTGAATTTCCCTTGAACAGATGCCATTTGATGTCATTGGTCAAGAGTGGACTCGAATTGAGACGGCGAGGTCCATTTGATGTGTGCATTGTAGCACTCAAAACAAGTGTTTTTGCATCGTGTTTGCACCATATTGGTTCTAGACTAGCTGCAATTTAGTTAGTGTTAAAGTCTGGGTTACCACTTCAGTGGTAGTGATGTTTTCCCAGCAGCATAGGTGAAGGAAATTTGTCTTAAACTATCGGATGATTTGAACCTTCGTTTATAGTTTTTATTAATGTCGCACTTTAGAAGCAACATATGAGGACTATTGGTGACGGACTCGTAATTTTGAACCACGGTCATGACGAGGACGACACCTGAGCTGGTACCTCCTCTCCAAGTTCCACATCACGCCAACGGGAGGATTTTGATCCCGACATTTAACGTGCATCAGCCCGACTGCAAGGCGGTGTGGGTCCTTAGCGACAAGGATCGAACCCGCGACTGAACAAAACCGCCAGCAAAGAGTCCGCTGGCCATGACCACCAGGCTACCGTTCGATTTGTCCTTCGATCTGTTCGTCTTCGTAAAACCTGTTCGATCCCTTTTGCAAACGGTTTAGTAACCGATCAGAAGTGATTGCCAGGCAAGAATGCGTTCTTAACGTTTGTCGCGTTGTTTTGAAGAAAAATCCGCAACTTCTATTGCTTTACGTTTAAACAAAGTGAGACTCTATTATATGGGATATAAATTAAGATTTTTAACTTGTTGAAGATCTCAACTATTTTAATAATAGGATTTATACATGATTGAAATTGAAAATGCTCAAAACTGATGGGTAATTCGTTGGTAGAAACACATTTTACTATCATCATATCTGTTTGAGAGATTTCACACATCTGTAAATGAAACAATCTTATTCAAATGCGTAAATTTTAATAAATGACTTCGTTTTATTTCAAATTTTCTAATTTTTCTATTTTCTGTTTTATAAATATTACTCATAGAATGAAATTTTTCATCTGGCATCTTTTAATAATTGTTTTCTTGAAATTTTAATGGTATATTTAATTTTTAATCTTTTAATGTTATAGAAACATGCAATTCGTGATGTGCTCTATAATTTTTCTTTGATTTGTATGAAAAATAAAATAAAACCAATTTCTTAAAATAGAATGAAAGGAATTTATCATGACATATTTTATTGTTTAACGAACAAAAGTTTGAAAACTAAGAATCGATACTAATTTATTTCACGACAAAGAAGTTCGTAAGCGCTGACAAATGACACATTTTTCAGACAGTTAGAAATTCAAATCGACCGAATCTTAGGTGTCTAGTTATATTCTTATTTCAATAAATTAATTTTGAAAAGATATAGGGTTACTATAGTTATTTTTGTAATTTACTGACAAAATTTGTTCCATTTTGATAAGATACATCATAGTAGTGAAGCAATATAATATGTAAATTGAATTAAAACAAATAGAAAACCTAATATTTCATTTGAGAACAGATTTTTAAGGTTTTACACTCTATTATACCTATTATTTGAATATAACATTACACATTTTTCTATGACAAAGAGAACTTTCTACATTTATGCTACTATTTTTATTTATTTATTATTATTATTACTTGCCTTTTGACGAAAGTTATTTTAGAAAATACATCGCTTTAAATAATATTATGTTTATTTGAAAACGCAGCCGTAGTTACATAAACTGCGTGGTAGTTCAAAATTTATGGTTTCTCACGAAAGATGGCGTTGCTGTTAAGTCGCCTTTACCACTGCTAGCTGTACGTCAGAAATAACAAGAGTCTCGTAAAAAAATTTATAGAAACAATAATTATGATATAAATTGTGTCCAATTTTTTGCAAGTTTCATATTTAACTGGATGGCTTAAAACGTACAGGTATTTGAAGACAGATGGCTTTGCTAATAAAATTGGTGTCACCGGTATTCGTTGTCATCTATTCAATGACTCTAAAATGTTTGACAGAGATTTATAGATTAATTCTGATTGCTTTAACGTCAAGTTGTTATCGATATTTTACGTCGTCTTGTCGCGGTCGATGAGACATTGAAACACCATTATGGATTTTCGTAATTCATAGGCAAAAATTATAGGGATGATAGAAAACATACAAACAAACAATTTTCATCATACAATGAATAGGTGAAGAGAAAGCAGTGGTTCAGCGAGCGGTAAATCGCTAGACGGCGCTGTTATGAAAAGCATAAAACTCAATTTTCTCACACATCTTCATTTCTACCGTGGATTTCAGGAGGTATGGCGACTTATAGTAATCAGGAAAAATCCATGTCTTCTAAAAATCAACGGTAGAAATGACGATGAGTGAGAAAGCTCACGCTTTTGGCTTTCTATTACAGCTCCATCTAGTGGTTCACCGCTTCATCTCTGACTATGCATTGTGTGATGAAAAGTGCTTGCTTAGGTGTTTTCTATCACCTCCTTTTTGTCCATGAAATTTGAAACCCCCTGTATATACATCGGAAACAAAACAATGATCAATGCAAGGGATTTCCTCCAGTAAATTTGGTAGAAATGAAGATCGAGGGATTTCTTCCAGTTAATTTAGTAGAAATGAAGATCGATGGATTTCTTCTGGATTCAAGAAGGCCATGAGCGAAGTGTTTGGGATGCGTAGGACGTCATAAACACAGACTTCTTAGAAAAATGAGAATACTGAACGATATTACAGTGTCAGTTACCTCATTCCTAATACAAAATTTCCAATTCCATACATAGGTGCTTTTTGAGCAGTGATCGTAAGTTAAAGGGCTTACGCAAAAATTATGCGTGAAGGCATTCCTTCAATATTTAAATCTACTTCCAAATTAAAGTCTAATTAAGTAGTCAATAAGTTCAAGATTCCAAATGAAGATACGAAAGAGAATATACTACACTGTTTATTCTCTATCAAAGAATATGCAAGATCCCTCCTCGCTGAAATTTCCCTTAACTCAGTTAATTTATTTATGTTGGAATAATAAAGGTTTAGCTTACCAAATCAATTCTACAATGTAGCAGAGGTAGCCAAATGATCACGGTCGCGGTCTTGCGGCTCGTGCTTTTAGATGTATAGCAGGTGGGAGCCATGATGCCACTAAATTCCTGCCGTAATACAGGGGATGATGCACATCAAGTTTATCGGGACTCTTTGCTTTTCCGCTGGCGTAAGTTGGAAGTTTTGAGAGGGAGGAGCCAAATCAGGGGTCGTAATCGTCACTTGACCAAGGTTCTAAATTGCGAGGTTCGTCGTCAATAGCCCTCGTATTGTCTCAAATGCGACGTTAAGAAAACTAATGAATCAACTCCTACTATTTTGATTATTGGTCAGTTCCAATTACTTTCAATATGAATGATTGATTATGATGATTCACTCCAAACTACAATATCTGTCAACTTGTCGATATCCTCCCTCTCCCATCATTTTGCTTTCCGTTCTATTACGCTTACATATTTCTACCTCTAATTAAATTCACTACACATCTTATCTTCTGCTATGTTGGCTAATCACGTTTCATTTTGGATGGTAAGGAGTTGTAATTGTAAGCAATTCAATTTACCATGAAACTCCCGCGATTTGTAAAGAGGATATGGCGTATAACCCAAAGTCAGAAAATGAAAAAGCGTTTGTTACAAGCGCTGACTCAGAAGTGTATTTCGCATCAGAAAGTTATCATGCTTATAAGGAAAGCAGTGGCAAAGAACAACTGTCGAGTAACTTTGTAGACATAAATTAAAGCAGAATTCGAGTATCCAGCAGACGATCACGGTGAGCTCTGTCTAGTTGCATGGAGAAAACGACGAATTTCCTTGTCCGAGATGTCTTCTTCTCATTTAGGATGAATTCAGATGGTCCCGGCCATTGACGGAGAGAAGGAAATCTGGACAGGTCCGGGAGGGATTTCCCGATGGATAATTGGCTGAGAACAGTAGTCGGAACACCAAGTGAAACTAATTCTGATCCTCGTCTGCTGAGTTCTTCTTGTGGACACGTGTGCGTAAATACCAATACCACAGGTGCGCATGCCCTCGCATTTTACATATCTGCGTACATTAAGAAAAATTAGGACCTTCAGAAATATTAGGAATAAGTTCTCTCTGTTTCTAACATAATTCTGGAAATAATATGAATTATAGAGTTATGGTAATATCATAGTATCACCAGGACTTTATGCATATAACTAGCTGATACCCGCCCACTTCGCTGGGCAGGCGATAATATTATATTTTGGAATCTATACATAAAATATCAAGAAAATTTGTAGCATTGAAACGACCTTTGTGTTCTCCAGATGGTTTTTTATCGGCATTAATTATAACCTTGAACTCCTTTTGGTCTTTAGGAACTAAATCAACAACAGCTTTGAAATCGTGAATATACCTGTTATGTTCATGTAGCGCCTTTTGTAATTGGCTAATTCTGGCTTAACACCTGGGAAAATACCACAATGAATGTGTTTTTCAAGTTCATCATCACAGAGAAAGTAAAGCTGAAGAAATGAAGGTTGTTGAGGAGGCTCAGACAATAGGCTACCTATCCTGTGGTATACCTGCCCGTGGACTTTAAATGTTAGCATAAAATTTCCCTCCTTAAATTCTTTTGCTCCGAATGACGTCATTTGAAAACATCCATTATACTTACAAAATGTAGAAAGAAAATGTTCTGAAAGCTGATCCTTATGGTTAAAACTATTCAAAGGTTCAGGGTAGGATCTAAGTGCAGGAAGCTGGACTTGACCACCCCACTGCAGCACATTCCTGGAGGTTCTTCTATCAATTTTAAAGCACGGCACTTTGTACAGGGCAAACGTTTTCCGATTATGACAATTTTATCATTTGAATAGTCAATATGTATTTAAAACCAGACAAATTTTTCGGAAGTCCATGGCGCTAATTTAACTTTTGATCTTTTTTCATTGTATTTAATTACAGCTGCCTGATTCACATAGGGGTTATTAGAAAAGTATTTTCTTACAGCTGCTCTATGTACCTCAGGATGGCTTTTAGTATATTTTGAAGCAGCTTCTCTATGTTCTTCAGGATGACTTTGAGTATATTTTGTAGCAGCTTGTCTTACTTGTTTATATCTAATTGAATTTGTAAATCTTTTACTTCTTTTTTTACCTTTATTTAGTTGAAGAGATATTACATCATTAATAATTGATTCACTTGAACTTGAAAAATCAATGTTAGATATTGATTGAGTCTTTGAAACTAACACAGACACATTTTCTTGAGGCTGAAACACAAAAGATGACTCATTTTCTTCATTTTGTTTCACATTATCATAACCAGGATTAACTTTACTTCTATTTGTTAATCCAACTATTTAAATATAAACATCAAAATGACCACTATTACAGTTTCCCGTAAAACGTAATCTTTTTTCCCCCTGAATTGTTTCCCCGGAACAGAAGCTATAAGGCAGCCACTTTGATACACTTCGAACTGATAGGGAAATAGCTCTGCCGCCGCCATAATTTTGCAAATAGATCCATACGTGTTTGGTTTACACATTTCGGTAAAATATAAATCGTTAGTATTATAAGAGGCACCAGATAGCATTTGAATGCAGCATTTAAACCGATCTAAGTTGTTACAACACGTGCGAACAATATTTCTCATTTTATACGCCATCAATATGTCACCAAACACCAGCAAAGATAGAGATGAAAATAAACATGCTCCATTGCCAAGAATTTTAAAAACTTTGAAAGGAGTAGGTATTCCATCTATCCAAATATATTCAACATCCATTATTAAAAATTATAACTGAAAAGTAAATATGAAAAATCAATTTGTATTAACCTACAATGAAACACTTCTCTAGTTAAAAAATATAATTCCAAAATTAAATTTTAAATATCAAATTATTTAAAAATTTAACAAAAAATACTAAAAAAAAAAAATAAAGTATAGTAAAATTTTTTAGCAAAAAGTCACCCGTATTTCGTTATCCTTTTTGCAAAGGGATAACTCTATTACGCTAGCAGCATATCTGGAACTGCAATTGAATAAGACAGAATAGCTCTTAAAAAATCATAGCTTTAAAAATAATTCTGTATTCAGAAAACGATAAAATATCCAGCCATTTTAAAAAAAAATTATTTCTTAGAAACCAAAAGCTAAAAATTGCCAAAATACAGAAACAAACTTTTGCATAATATTTACATTAGGTTACATTTAATGCATACATCAAAATAATTATTTTGACAGCTACTTATTTTTTTTTATCAATGACATGAATAACATACCGTTATTATTCATTTGTTAAAAGCCAACTTCAATAACTTAGTAAGATAGCGTTTAGATTTACAAATGTAATTTATCAATCATTATTAATAATAAAATACTTTTCTCATAAATTTGAAACTTACGTTTTAGTTCCACAACAATAAAAAATTATCGTTTGCTGAGCAAAGCGGGCGGAAGTCAGCTGGGGTTACCATAGTATAGCTTTTTCAAATTCACAATGCAAGGTCATTGAAATGCTTCTACTTGGCGGTGGGAGATATTTGGTGATAAATCTCTAAATGTAGGAATTTCGGGGTTCAACATTTACATTATATATGATAAACCTACAATGCATCCTATTCAGTGGATTGTTTGGGTGTGCGTTACTCCGTACAAGAAGTCGAAATTTTAGTATTTTTGAAAATCCCGCTCTTGCCAATCCACCATCAGCGCCTCAATATTAATTTATTTCCATTTCGTACGCGCAAATCCCGCCAAGTAAACTGAATTGATAGCAATGCACAGAATACATATAAAAAAAATATATTCCGTTTGGCGTCGGTCATGTCATTTTTGGCGATAAAGTCGCTAAAAATGACATAATTTATGGATAAGAAAAGATTAACAGATGAAAATCACATTTTGGATAAGAATTCCGTAAAATCCGTTCTTACTGAGCGTTTACATCGCAAAATGAGTAACTATACCAAATTTCAAGTCAATCGGTTGTACAGTTTTAGAGATATCGTGATGAGTCAGTCAGTGGTATTTCGCTTATATATATATAGATTTCAGAAGGCAGTCATCTACAAGGAAGTACTGTCGTTAAACTTGAACTTCATTGTATGTTAGTTCGCCACAATGTAAACAACGTTTTTTTTTTTTTTTTTTTGTTCTAAAAGTATTAACTTTTGTGCCTCTCAAAGATATTTGTTAGGAATTTTACTGCAACATTTAATTCTGAATATATTGACAGGAGAAGCTCACATAATTCTAGGTGAGACTTATGGTGAGCATAATGTAATGGAATCGACATACGAAGACTATCTTCGACACTTCAGAAATGATGATTTTGAACTTGGGGATAATGGTCAAGTCTCCTCTGGATTTTGTGTAATCTGAAGGGCGTAATTTATTATCAGCTGCTCTAACCGAGAGAAACTATCACGAGAGATCTCTATTAACAGCAATTGATGTGTTTAAGCCGAGCCCTAAAGACAAAACAGACACTATTTGAGCAAAAACCCGACAAGACGATTTTGTTATGTGATGACTCTCAGCAACATGTGGCAAAATCAGTGAAAGCCTAAATATAAACGCTGAAATGGGAAGCTCTGCCCCACCCACTGTATTCACCGAATATAGTCCCTTCTGATTACTACTTATTACGTTCGATATCACACAGCTTGTCTGAGTAGCGATTCCATTCTACTGAAGATACAAAAAGAGGATAGATTCTTCGATAGATTCGAAAGACGCATCGTTTTTCGATATGGAATTCATATGCTACCAGAAAGATTTGCGCTAGTATTGGCTAGTGACGGGAAACACTTTGAGTGACATGTTTTCTTACCACATCCTAAATGTTCACAAAAAAACATCGAGAACTTATTCAAGGCCCTAATACTATACCTTTTTTAATATAAAAAAAATACAAAATTCAATTTTAAAGAGAGAAAGAGAACTCAATGAAAACATTGATGATGGAAATTCTCTCTTTCAAAAGGGTAAAGATGAAATTCTTTTCCTCCAATCACGTCACTGAATGTGAATATTTTTCTTTTTTTATCTTACGTTAGAGCCCTTTTTATCCTGGCTTAATCTGCATTATCTGTCAAGAGGTTTCTAGCCATTTAAAGTATCCCAGTATTAGACTTTCCTCCATATTCGCCGTGTTTTAAGCCATGCGAATTCTGTCTGTTTCCTAAGGTGAAATTTGTATTAAAAGAAACAAAATTTGAGTCGGAGAAGCTGTAAAAAAGAAAGCGTCGCACATTCTGAAGGAGGTGACAGAAAAGGACTTCCAGCACGATTTCAAACAATGGAAGATCCGCATAAAGCTTTGCAAGGACAGAGGAGGTGAATACATTGAAGGCGATAATAAGTAAATATATCTGACATCAAAAGAAAATGTTTAAATCATTAGTTTCGTTTATTTAATAACCGAACCTCGTATTATGATTTGTTTGAATTTCTTATCGGTCTCTAAAACTCTACATTAAAAGAAGTGGGAAAAAATGTGAATGATTCGAATTATATTTTTGATAGTTTGAATTTTTTCCCGGCCCCTAAAATTCTGTTTTTCAAAACGGAAAAAAATATGAATATTCGAATTTTATTTTTGGTAGTTTTTTTTTTATACTGATACCTAAAATGCTGCATCAAAACAATGGATAAAATGTTGTGAATTATTCAAAATTTATATAAAGTGATTTGAATTTTTGATATGTGATTCATATTAAGCAATTCTAATAGAAATAGCTCATGAAAAATTTGCAGCTGAAGCACATTTCTATTTTAGTGGGGCTTCTAAGGGTAATATCTCATGTACATAATAAACTTTGTAGATTAGCTGAGACTTAATTTTTGTTCCATTTTCATTGTTTATTTACGTACAGAGAATATTCATTAGTTGATAAATTCTGACTTAGGACTACAGCCAATCGCTCTTAATATGAATGAGATCGAATCTTGATTCAACGTATAATTACACATAACAGAAATTATTATTATTTTTATTAACAAAAGCAACCAATATGCTCGGAAGTACACTTTTTACCATATTTTCTTAACTTCTATAGTAAAATAGGGTATTAAAAATATATAAATAATTTGGCTCTTATGGGAGTTTAAGAAGATATATCCGAAATTCAAAAAGTAACTACAACTGTCAATATTAAATAACATTTATTTTTAGCCCATTAAAATAATGCAACATACAACGTAATTTTACTCAACTGAGAGGAATAGAAGTTGATTAAAAATATGCTGAATTCATTAATTTAAAATAGTTATATTGATTAAAGATGAAATGTAACCCTTTAATTAGTATTTCTTTAAAACTGCTTTAATTTTCATATTCTGAAAGAACATTTTTATTCTGCTTATTATGTTTTTACTTTCATACCCATTCATATTAAAATATTTACGCGAACAGTTTTTCAAAACCCCATATTTTCCCAACAACGAAGAAAACAATTTAATTAACAATCCCTCGGAAATCACTATGGAAATGAGACTTGTGGTTCAAAAATCAACACTTAATCAATTTCGGAGAGTTTCTCCGTTGTTTAACTTTATTTTTTGCTTCGATATCAAAACGGGGAAATAATTTGCAATATTAAATGAGTAACTAAACAGAATTTGCACTGGATTTTCTGTAGAACGTAAATAAGTGGAAAAGGCGAATGTTCTTTAATTAACGGGTAAAGAAAATTAAATGAATATTAATAAGATAGCACACGAGTGAGCAGTTTATTTTGAAGGTTGAGTAAGTGTTTTCAAAAAATTCTAGATGGTAATTTTAATACATCATACTCTATGCGATAAAGGTTCTAAAAGTGCTTGTTTTGATAGACATGCAGTGTGTGTGTTTCTGAGAAAAATTGATATCACCAGTGTTTGTTACCACCTGTTAAACTGTGCCAAAATTAATTTTATATTCATTTACAAGAAAAGAAAGTTAGCTAATACTAGTTTAATTTCCTTTCCGAATGAAATAAATGAAATTCCAAATTATTCGTTAAGTTCATATCACAATTATTGTTTTATTTCCTTTTGGTTTAACAAAAAGAGTATCAATTATTTCCAATTATTTCGGATAAGTTTTATACAATTTCTTGCGAGTTCTGTAATTTGCAAGGGTGACTGAAAATATACAGTTTTTTGAAGACAAATGGCGTTTCTAATTCAAACTAATGAGTCCATTATAAATTTTTTATTTCCCTGGAAACACGAAAAGTTTTTAATCCTAATTACATTTATAAGATGTAAAAATAAACTGAAAAATAAATACTTATAAGCAACTATTCCACAGAATTCTGACTTTGCTATTAAAAGACGGAGGACGCTTTGTCGATTCCATAGAAGTATTATTTATGAGATTTTTATTAATAAAATGTTTGGAGATTGAGTTCCAAAATTGTAAACAAATATGTGCCATACCATAAGATAAATGGTATAGATTAGCTTTTTTTTCCGCAAAATATGATTTTTTTTTTCAGATTCGGATACTTTTCTCTCAAAATCTACTTTACTCTTAGATAGTGTTGATATTTTCCACGTTATAAATTTCCTACAGAATGAAAGTAATTTTTATCAATTGATTTCATTAACGCCGCAATAAATCAACACGAAGGCTATTCGAAAGAGACCTCCTAGTTTTGAACCTCGGTGAAGTGACGAGGACAACACCCGAGCTAGCACCCTCCTTCCCTAACTTCCACACCACACCAATGGGTGGACTCTGAGTCTCAACAGATGTAACGTGCATCAGCTTCGCTACACAGCGGGATTTTAGAGGCATTAAGGCTCGAACCCCTGAATCAACGAAAACCACCGGCAGCCAGTTTGCGGTCTTGACCACTAGACCACCGCAGGTACTTTTTTCAATTGAATGTTCACAAATATTAGACATTTAGTACGTTATTTGTATGAATATTAAAGGAAATTTGAATTTTAAACTTAACCTATTTTTAAAAAAAATTTACATTTTAAATTTACAATTATGTTCAGCGTGTAGAATGTTATATTTATAAGCACTTTAAAAATTTTCAAAGTTAAAAATGCAGTGGATTTTATGTAAAATTGTTCTTAAAGTAGGTATATGACTAAAAAAATATAATGCAGCTATGGATTACCAGTAGCCCTTTCAGAATGATTTATAATTGAAAATTCATTGCTCTCTGCATATACAGATGCATTAGTTCTCACATACATCTAAATGTTGAAGTATAACTTTCATTAATTTTAATTTTAACAAGTAATATAATTTTTTTTAAATAAATTCCTACTAAGGTCAACTAAGAAATTTTTTATTTTAGTTACTTTTAATTAATTAATTACAATTAATATTAATATGTATATACATATGACAGAATCATAATATTAAGTGTCGAGAGAAATTTTTTTTCCCCTATCACTTACTCATTTGCCTTACTATTACGAGGACTGCCATTAGTAGTCCTCGTGTTGTCACTAAAAAGCAATCCTTCAATCAATTCGATATATCACGCAGAATTTTCAATAATATATCCAACTACAAATGTTAAATCGATGTAATTCTGCCTAAATATTCAACTAACACTCAAACCTTTATTAATTCCTAGATTACAAATTTATACTTTTCGCGAAATCGTTCCTGATACTTAAATTGAAAGCCTAATGTCGTATTTTATTACTAAAATGAAGCTAATAATATCACAAACTTTTTTATTTGAACGCAAATTTAATCCTTTAATTTCCTTCCACAGGGAGTTTATTAAAGCTAACTACTATGAGGTTAGAAATTTAATTATATAAGAGAGACATATAGTTAAGAAAATGGTTTCTCTCTAACTAGTCACACTGAACAACTTGATGTTTGTAAAATCCCGACAAATCTAACTTCTATTTATGTTTACATCTTTGTTTAAATTTTATGACGACTAATAAAGGAAAAATATTCCTATGAGATTCTTGAACTCAAGACTATTAAATAAGAACATGACTGTGAAAGGCTGTGTAAAATTTTTTTATTATCGAATATTTCGTGCGCAGCGGAAGTAATTATATACATAATTTATTATAAAATACTCTTTCGCAAATAAACATTTTGTTGCAGCTTGTGAATTGAGTTCAAGCGAAATTATTCTATAAATAAGCCTTTATTTGCTGTTGGAAATTCTGATTAATAACTATCTTAAAATATCGTTTGGTAGTAGATTAATTCTATATTTTTCATACAATTGATATTATTTGCATTTCTATGGATGAAATCGTCTGCTATTTTATAATAATTGTTTTCGTGAATGAAATGTGTTAAAAATGTTGAAAATTATAATTATAAATTTAGAATTCTGGCTTGTTGCTGGTTGTATTAATTTGGGATTCAGCAACTTATCGTTTTTGAATTCTAACTCAAGTTGTGATATCATTATAGTTATTTTGGGAAATTGATCTCTTTATTCATAAAATTTTGGAACTGGTATTGATTTAGTCCAATTCCTGAAAAACGTGGATGTAGCTGTTGCAAGATTCATCAGAACTGGTATATTTTAGTACTTGTAACAGTATTTTATACCAGTAAAACTTTCATGTCACGTTACGATCACATGATAATTTAACCACGTGATACCGAAGTAAACATGTTTTGTATCCGTTTGTTTTGCACTGCGTTTGTGAAATGTGTTATGCTTCGTAAGCTACAGTAAATTACATTTTACTAAATATACTATTTTTAATTGAATGGGAAATTGTTACAAAACTTTGTTTCATATATTTTTCATCCTACAAAATTGAAATGTAAATACAAAAATCGAAATTTTGGATTGCTATAGTATAAAGATATTGGACTTATTCTTCATCACCGCTGAAATAATGTGCTGCAAATTTTGTTTGGGTTATTACATGCTAGACGTTTGTTATAATTAGAAAACAATTAATTTAACTTATTTTTAGTATTTACAAAAAAGTATTTTGATTGATCTTAAAATTTAGATTGAATGATATTATTTCAGTTGTACATTTCTTAATATGTTTGTACTTGTATTTAACATTTTTTTTGACTTGTTAGGGCTACTATTAATTTGTGGAATTCATTTTAGGAGTATTTGTTTTTTAAGAATAATAAGATAATTATTCAAAAATAAAACTTGATGCTAGAATATTCTTTCTACTGTGAGAACGCATCTTTTTCAAAATTTATCTCAGATACGAGATTTCTATTTTTTTTCGGTGAAAACGCCATCTCTTTATCTGCTTTATGAAATGTCGTTTTGAAATACCTCTTTGATGCGATTCAAAAAATCAAGTGGCACCAGGAAAATAGAGTTTACACTAATATGTAAAATTTATATAAGTACAGTAGATGTATATCAAGAAGTACGTAAACAGCACATAAAAAACAGCTATTGGTTATTAATTTTTCATACATATTTTATCTCTGCTTATAAATGGAATTTTATTTATATAAAAGATTCATTCTCAAATTTAATAATTTCAATATATTTAATTTTAAGAAAGGGGTTTGATTTTATTAACGTCGCTTTAAAAAAGCAAACGAGAGCAATGAATGACCTCGTGATTTTGAATCGAGTCGAAGTATTGACGAACCTGAGCTGTACCACTTCTCCTAATTTCCGCACCATGCGTAAGGAGATGCTTTTCAGTCTCAATATTAAACGTCTATCAGCCCTGGTTACACGTTATCTTCGCGGCTTGAACCAGACTCTATCATGACCACTAAGCTTCAAGGCGTCTAAGAAAGTAGTATTATTAAACATAGCAAAAACAACCGCGTTTTTTTTTTGTTCACTTGCCATAATATGATGTTTCAGTATGTCTAAAAGCAATGCACACAAAAATAGAGATAATGAAAACTCTTAGAAGAATCAGATCATGAACTTAGCATTTTTCATTAATATAAGAGTAAAATTCAATATTTAATTAAATTATATTTTCTACATCTATGATAATAGATTCTAATCAGTTGAAGTAGACTAACCATATTGTGTTACTGATTAATGCCGGGTATTTCGATTAGTGAGAAATGATTAATTAATTATTTTAATACCAGTTATATCATAATACACGTCCTAGAATGCTCTATGCAATAAGCTGTCTATTTGATGTTTAACGTTTTTTGCTTTTTCATTTCCGTACTAAGCAGGCTAAAAGGTATTTTCACATAAATGTTTAAATTTTGCTGGTTCAAATCGTTTGTATATTTTTTCAAAATGTTTCGTTTTTAAAACATGTCAAATTTGTTAGAATTTCTCAATTTCTATATTAATAAATGTAAATATTTTCTGAATTCTGTATTATTAATATTAGTGTCTTAAACACTAAAACTGTGGAATATTTATTTCTTGTTCTTTATTTCTCAAGAAAATATAAAAGAATTGATTTGTTAACCAAGAACTTGAATTGACTAATTCGATAATAATACTATTCTGGAAAATAGTTATAGGCCAGAGATTCACTTTTAACTAATGTATTGTGAGAGAGTAGATCTTTTGTCATTCACTTGAAATTTGTATTGAAAAAAAATTAACTTTATTCATTCTCTTTTCTTTTTTCTTCACATTATTATAGGAAGGTACATAATAGATAAATTGAATTATTTCTCTTCAGAAACTTTCTTTCTTGAATTGTTCTCCTATGATAAATTAGAGAAATGAAATAGAAAATAATTTCATCGTAAATTTTCTTTTTTTCAACACAAGTCTTTTCTTCAGCACAAAATCGTCTTAGATTGTTTTTTAAAATAACAGAAATATACGTGACTTTTAATCTAAATTGAATTCTTAATGCATTACTATATTTTCAGCTTGAAGGCAGTTGCTACATCGAAATATTAGTGTTACATAGATTAATGCGTAACGATTTATTTTTTATACTTATATTAACGAATAATACATTTTTATAAAGAGAATAATTACTTCTGTCAAAATATAATATTTAATAATTTTATTTTTTTTTTATTTTCAATATCTGAAAAGAAAATTATCAACTTTATATATTTTATCGTTTACTTTAATTCTAACATTTAATGGAATAATTCGATTTTATAGTATAATCGTTTGTTTGTTATTATTGTTAACAAAGATGGATTGTTTTGTTCTGAAAATTTTTATAATTTGGATTGTAAGGAGAAGATGACGATAGTAAATGTTTTCATATCTAAAAAAAACTAAACCTGTTCTTTACAAACGTTTTCATCAGCACTTTTTAGAGCTTTTACTTGTTCTAATAACAAGAGAGTAAATGTTATATATATTATTAAATACAAAATGTATAGGTGTACTTAATATTCAGAAAAGGAATAACTAAGGTTATTTTGTGTTTATTAGAAATGTCCAAGAAAAAATAATTCTATCTCGAAGAAAGATATTTTTTTTGAATTTACTTAGATTTCATATTGAAATAAAATTTGATAAATATATATTTACAAGTAGCTATTTATTTTATGAACAGTCTCTAATTATTATCAAAATTTTATCTAGAATAAATTCTGTGACAAAAGATCGCAAATTGAAACGGTATTTTACAAAATACCTCTTAATAATACAGATACACTAGTAATATTATAAAGAATAACAATCTCTAAAATTTTTGTTGATATATGACATTTCATCATTTGAATTCTTAATTTTTAAACACAAAGAAAGTTAAACCCAATTTGTAACCATCTCTCTTGGAAATCTTTTATTCTCACAGATTTTATTTTACATTTTCCTCCTATTTCTTTAGCTACCTGAATATGAATTGATATTCTTTAACCATAAACATTTCATGATGTGAATTAGATATTCAGGCTGCTACAAAAACATTTTTCCCACCGACATTATGTGAATAAAAAGATTATATCCGTTGAAAGCTCAGTAATCTGATAGAAAAGTGATTGTTCAATACTGTTGAGTAGAACAATAATAGGTAGACATCGTGATTTGCCGCTCAAGCAAAGAGGATGAGATCTGAAAGGCGCATCCTTCCAATCCCCACCTCGCCATCCGATCTCGACCTATCATCGGGAATCGCCTGCTTCGCAGTGAGGTACTCAGCGGTATCATGACTGCGAACCCATGACTCGACGTCAAACAACTACCCAATGCCAGGTCTAATACGACCTGAACATTGAGCAAACACTCCATATATTGAAGCAGAGGTGAGCGATAAAATCTATATATATATAGTACCACCGACTGACTCATCACGATACTCTAAAACTATACAACCGATTGACTTGAAATTTGGTATAGTTACCATTTTGATGTAGATTGTGTAGACTGATTTTACGGAATTATTCCAAAGTGTGATTTCATCCGTTTCTTTTCTTATCATGAATTCTGTCATTTTGGCTATAAGTCGCCAAAAAAATGACATAACTCGAAAACGGAATATGTTTTTTTATGTATTCTGTGCATTGCCTACAATAAGTTTACTTGGCGGATTTGCGTATGCGAAATGGAAATAATTTAATATTGAGGCGCTATATAATGGATTCAAGAGGATTTTGAAAAATAATAAAAATTTGACTCTTACGGAGTAGCACACACACCCAGCAATCCGCTGAATAGGATACATTGTAGGTTTATCATATATAATGTAATTGTTGGCCCGAAATTCTACATTTGAGATTTATCACCAAATCTTCCAACGCCAAGTCGAAGCATTTCAATGATCCTGTAAATTTAAAAGCTATACTATGGTAACCCCGTGATTTTTGTCTGTTTTGCTCAGCAAACGATAATTTTTATAGTTGTGGAACCCAGGCGTAAGTTTAAATTTTATGAAAGATTTTATTATTAATAATGATTGATAAATTAATTTGTAAAAAACGCACTTATTTAAGATAGATAGTTGAAGCTTTTAACAAATACAATAACGGTATGTTATTCATGTCAGATAAAAAAATAAGTAGCTATCAAAATATTTATTTCGATGTACGCAATAATTGTAACCTAATGTTTATGCAAAAGGTTTTTTCTGTATTTTGTTTATTTTGTCTATTTCTAGAAAATAAATGTTTTTGATTTTTTAAAATGGTACAATATTTTATCGTTATCAGAATGCAGAATTATTTTAATGCTATGATTTTTTATTATACTGGTCTTATTCAATTGCAGTTCAGATATGCTGCTAGCGTATATTATCCCTTGCAAAAGGATAACATATCGGTGACTTTTGTAAAACATTTTATCGTTACTTTATTTGTTAGTATTTTTTGTTGAATTTTTTTAAATAATTTGATATTTAAAAATTAATTCTGTTATATTTTTAATCAGAGAGTATCATGTAGGTTAATACAAATTGATTTTTTCATATTTACTTTTCAGTTAATTTTAATAATGGATGTGAATATATTTGATCGATGGAATAATACCCTTCAAAGTTTTTGAAATTCTTGGCAATGGAGTATGTTATTTTCATCTCTATCTTTGCTGGTTTGGCGACATATCGATGGCATCAAAAAATGAGAAATATTGTTTCTCACGTGTTAACAACTGGGATCAGTTTAAATGTTGCATTCAAATGCCATCTGGCGCCCTTATAATACTACAATTTATATTTTACCGAAACTGTAAACTAAACACGTATGGATTCTATTTGCAAATTATATATGCAGAGCTATTTCCCATCAGTACTGAAGGATCAAGGTCATTGCCTTATAGCATCTGTTGGGGAAATAGTTCAGGGAAAAAAGATTACGTTTTATGGAACTGTAATAGTGGTCATTTTGATGTTTATATTTGAAATAGTTGATTAACAACAGAAGTAAAGTTAATCCTGGGATAATGTGAACAAAATGAAGAAAATGAGTCATTTTAGAGTTTCAGCCTCCAAAAAATGTGTCTTTGTTAGTTTCAAAGATCAATCAATATCTAACATTGATTTTTCAAGTTCAAATGAATACAATTATTAATGATGTACATTCTCTTCACCAAATAAAGAAAAAAAGGAAGAAAAAGACTACAAATTCAATTAGATATAAACAAGTAAGACAAGCTGCTATAAAAATATAATCAAAGTCATCCTAAACATAGAGAGCCAAGAAAATATTTTCTAATAACCCCACGTGAATCAGTAGCTGTAATTAAACACAATGAAAAATCAAAAGTTAAATTAGGCCATGGACTTCCAAAATTTGTCTGTTTTAAATATAAAATATATGTATTGATATTCAAATGATAAAATTGTCAGTATCGGAAAACGTTTGTCCTTCTTTGAGGTGCCGTGTGTTTAAAATGGATAGAAGAACCCCCAGGAATGCTGCAGTGGTGGTCTAAGTCCAGCTTCCTGTCATTACATCCTACTCTGAACCTTTACATGATCTTTTAGCCATGATAGCTTTCAGAACATTTTCTACAATTGTAAGTATAATGGATGTTTCAGATGACGTCATTTATAGTAAAAAAAGATTGAAGGAAATTTTATGCCAACATTTAAAGTCCACGGGCATACAGGATAGGTAGCTTTATTGAGCCTCCTCAACAACCTTTCCTTCAGCTTTGACTTTCTCTGTGATGATGAACGTGAAAACAATTCATTGTGGTATTTTCCCAGGTGTAAGCCAGAATTAGCTAATTACAAAGATCGCTACATGAACAACAGGTATTTTCACGATTTCAAAGCTGCTTGATTCGGTTCTAAAGACCAAATATAGTTCATGTTTAATTAATGCCGATAAAAACCATCTGAGAAAACACAGTTTCAATGCTCTAATTTTCTTGATAATTATGTATAGGTCCAAAATGTAATATTATCGTCTGCCCAGCAAGTGGCGCGTATCAGCTAATATGTTTGAATAGAGAAACTTGTGCCAGCACTTTCGAGGATACACACCATTCTGCTTTACACGAACATGTTTCTTACACGATTTTGATTTAATGAATCGAGAAAATAAAATTCCTTTAACACGACTTTTTTTTTATTTAACACGATCAACAGAAATTGCAAGAAGAAAATTGTGCAGTAATTTTATTTTTATAAAGTGACATTGAGAGTGGAATGTCACGCTATTTTCATTTGAGAGCTCCTTAATTTTTAACCTCAATATAGAGTTTTCTTTTTACATGAATTGCACAATGGTTTACAAACTCAACACAACTATTGACAACTGAATTCTTACTTAAATCCACTGAAACATCTCTCATAATGTTGGATCTAATTTTGTTTCAAGATAATTAAAAAAATTTCACTAATAGATAATAAGGTGCAAGTCATTTCAGTGATAGCAGCAATATTACACTTACGCAAACATTATGCGTTTATTGTAAGCAAAATGAGAACGATTGAAATCTGCTTTTGTAAAACATGTTTTCCTTAGCTTTTATTCAAGATAGTGTTTTAGGATACATGTGCAATCTAGAAAATAAAATGATTAAGATCCAAACAGGAAAACTCAGGGATTTCTTGGTGTTATTTTTAGATTTCTGATCTGGAAATCTTCTATTTTTTCAAAGATGCAATATTTTCTTACAAGGATTTTTTACACGCATTCATCGGTAAGACGAGGTGTGTGCAGAATTAGGTGCATTTGTTCGACGAATATGTTTTTTGAGATTTAGGAAATTTTGAGGTGTGAGAAAAAATACAGATACGGAATAAGGTTGTTGGAATTTCGAAGGCAAGAAACTTCTCTTCCAACATCAATCTGGGAAAGATCTTGTTAAATTGTCTTCACTGAGGAGTATAATCACTGAATGCAATGTTCATAGTGTGTAGTAGAAGGGTTAGAGATTCACATTGCACGTGCGGATTGAAAAGCCGACAGAAACTTGTTTATTATAAACAACACCACGCCATCATACAATGCAATTGTTATTTATAAGATGTTTTGGAAAAACATAAAACAGATCTTTACCATCTCCTTAACTCTGAACAGGAATAGTAGAAATTGGTTTCTTTTCTTCAACCTCAGAGTTGAAATTGAAGCTTAAAGGATAACGATTTGGCAAACAAGACTACTCAGAATACGTTAAGGGAGCTACGAGCAATTTCGGCAGATTTACCATGCGCCATGCTTACATGAAGTAATGCAAATATAGGTAATTTTACAAAGCATTGAAAATGTTAAATTATAAAAATTCAGTTACTTTAGTTTATATTTTATTTATGCGCTTATTCCTAAAATATTTAGTTTACATTTAGTTTATATTTCATTTATGCGCTTATTTTACCAATCTTGAAACTGAGGAACACGGTGTAACCTCAGTGATTCTCTGCATCAAAGAGCAGTGTAGCGAAGTCAATGGTAAACTCCCCTTTACCAGTGATAAATCGCATAAAATTGGCTGGGCTGGCTTGAATTCAGGAGACTCCAGCTATATAGTTTTTGGAGAAGAGAGAGACGACGAAGAGACAGGTCTCGAGAGAGACGCGCACACGAGCGGTGCGGTAACTTTGAAAATTATGTAACTTGTGTAGCGATCCTCCTGTGTATTTTATGTTCATTGTGATCTGTTTGTGTATGTGTGTGTTTTGTAGAAAAGAAGTAAATGAACAACAAGTGTTGGACACAAACGCCGATTCTTATTTGCTAAACCTCATCACAGTGGCTTTAATTAATTGAATGCTTGCTTTATTAACATGTCGCACTTTTAAGCAACACATGGGCTATTGGCGATGGACCTTGTAATTTTAAGCATCGGTCAAGTGACGAGGATGACACACGTGAGGTGGCATCTTCCTCTTCAAGCATCCACACCATACCATCGGGAGGATTAGGGAACTTAACAAGTTTATCTCGCATCAGCTCAGCTACACGGAGGGCCTTTAGTAGCATTAGAGCTCGAGCCTATTACTCCATGAAAACAATGCCGGCCGCAAATTTGCAACCATGGCCACATTATTACAGCAATCACTTTAAATAATAGAGTTAATCCCACAAATATATATATATATATATAAAAGAAGCAAAATAATCATGATAAACAAATAAACATAAAAAGTATTAAAAATTTGTCATGTGAAAGTAATTCTACTGATATATTCAATTTCGAAACATATCTTTAAAGCAATATTTATAAAATTAATAAAACATCCAACAACCATTTATGTTTTATTTGTGGGCCGCGGTAGCCTAGTGGTCAAGATCGTGGACTCGCGGCTGGTGGTTTTCGTTCAGTCGCGGGTTCGATCCTTGGCCGCCAAAGACCCGCCGTGTAGCCGGGGCTGATGCACGTTAAATCTGTTCGGGGCCCAAAGTCCTCCCGTTGGCGTGGTGTGGATGTTAGGAGAGGGGGGTGCCAGCTCAGGTGTCGTTTCGTCACTTGACCGTGGTTCAAAATAACGAGGTCCGTCGCCAATAGCCCTCGTGTTGCTTCTAGTGCGACGTTAATAAAAACTAAAAACTAAACTTATGTTTTATTTGAAACATAACAAAAACTTATTGGCAGCCAAATTTTAATGATTGAAAGAAAGATAAAAACACTATGTTTTGAAACACTATATACAAAAAAATGATTAAAAAATATCCATGTAATAAAGAATACCCGAAATAGTCATAGCTTTTATAACGGATTATAAGATTTGGCATTTTATACATTAACAAAAATTACATTGAAATGAAATCAGATTATATATATATAATTGTAGAATTAAAATAATAAAAATAAACTAAATTTGAATTTACCTCGACAAAAAATATTCAATTTTATGTGTTTCATACGATACTAATATGGTGATTCTTAAATAAGCTTTCGCTTGTCTAAATCATATTAAGATAAAAAAAATGATAATTCGAAATCGAACTAGAAATTTAATAATCGACAGAATCAATGCGATAAATTGTAGCTAATCTGAAAGTATGATATATTTTTCATATTAAATTCAATATTCCATCTTTTGACAGGTATTAATTTATTAGCAAAATGAATGAAGAGAGAAAGAGAGAGTGAAGGTGTTACTACATATTTAAATTTGGCAGATGTCTCGTAATTTGTAAGGATCGAAATAATAATAAGAAACATCTAAGGTATGCTCAATTTTAATTAAGCGTTGATTTTTAAAGTAAGACTTAATAAGAAAAAGAAAACGTTCCCCTCTTTGATTTATTTCAGGAAGATTGTTATTAAAATTATATGCTGCGATACTTATTTGTAACTTAAGGTTAATGACGTGTTAATTTTTTACGTAGTTTATTACATACTATCGAGTTTTATAAAAGGCATTTCTAGTTAATTAAAGTTCGATTATTTGTGCAGTGTTGTAAGAGGGAGGAAGGAGGGAAAACAAAGTCATAAAACTACTTCCTTATTATGTCGAGATTCTATAATAATATATTTGTTTATGTAAAAACGCATTTCTTTATTCTAAACGGGTGTTTTTGTAACTTAGGAATGTTTTTATACTCAAAGTGTTTTTCGGAAATTAAAAATCGCTTAAAACCACAGTATTTTAATATCACATGCTTTATTGGATGATAAAAAAAAGCACATGAAGTTGCTTTGATAACTTTTTTAACAATAAAGAAGTTGAAGAAAAGCATTTTGATAGATTTTGGCAATAAAAATAGCGATAAAATTTATATATAAATATGTGCGTGTGTATGTGGGAATTGTCCCGCTGCGCTACAGCAGCGAAACCTTCAACTCAGATTAGATGGTTAGATCTCGAGGTGTAAGCACGCAGAAATGCGTGTCCGTCTTTTTCTTTAATTTTTCATATGTAAACAAGCATTTTTCCTCCTTAAATGAGCGTGGTTCTTGACAATATACCGACGCCAACCTCCACAATGGGGGCTCAGGCTTGGCAAATGAACCACTGTTTAAAGTTAAATTAAAATTTAAAATGAAATCTTGCAACTAGAACGCGAACAGGCTAACGGTTTGGCTGACGCCCAAAAAAATGGACGCTAGAGTACAGACGTAAGTTGGAAATGATTTCTTCTGAGTACAGACGGTATTCTTTGGCAAAAAAAGTTTCGGACTTGTGTATATGAAGTGCAGACGGCACTTACATTACTACCAAGTTACGAAAAATCGAGAATTTTGAAGTGCAGACGGCACTTGCTAAATACATTTTTGTTCCTGTTGTGCCACCATTCCGTTGGACTTGTTGCAAAATTTAGAAAAATCAACGCTAAAAGAATAATAACAGACGTTTTTTTGTGTTTTGTGTTCCCAATTTGGATATACCATTGTTGGATATACTATTGCTGAAAAGAGAGGTAAGTACCTCCTCTCTTTACCTTTCAATTTATATATATGAAAATAAGTGTTTTGCAGTGACTGTGATGCTCGAACTATATAAAAATGATCACCCTTAATGATATTCCTGTTGTGTCAAATTTTCTTATAAGAGGAAATATTAAAACAATTAAGTTGTTAAACAGCATATTAGTTTGTGTATTTGATCGTAATTGAAGAAAAAAATTGAGAAGTTTTTCTTCATTTCCCAATGATTTCAATGTTGAAGATCGTAAGAAATTAATATTCCATTCTTTTTCTATAAACGATTTAGTTTGTGTATTAAATGTGTTAGGTCTGGATACTAACGGTAGTAAAGAACTCCTAAATAGACTTTTTCAATCTTTATCGAATCCAAATGAATTGCAAGGTTTAAACTGTAAATATTTAAACGGCGACTCTGAAATTTCTGATGACGAAGCAGAAAAAAGTCCTACTTCATTCTTTCCCCCTTCTGTAATGTCTCCGGTTTTGAATCATAACATGTCTGCTAATACTTTCGACCCTTCCCTTTATTTTGTTTTGAAAGATCACATCGAAAGTTTACTGGTTCTGATTCATATGATATAAAGTGTTTTATTCAAGACTGCGAGGAATCTTTTCTTTTTTTCCCATCGTTGAATGAACAGCAAAAAATAATATTCGCTAAAACTTTGATTGAAGGTCAGGCAAAGAGTTTTTTCTATATACGCAACGTAATCTTACCACATGGCTTTCGTTTAAAAATGCTTTATTGGAAGAATTCCGCCATCAATTAAATTCTGCTGAGATTCATAGACAATAAGTAGACGTAAATTACGTCAAAACGAATCCTTTTTCGAATATTTTATTGCAATTAGAGAACTCGCAAGTACTTCCAGTGAAATTATTGATGTATCTTCATTATTTGAATCTTCTATATATATATATAAGCGAAATACCACTGACTGACTCATCACGATATCTCTAAAACTATACAACCGATTGACTTGAAATTTGGTACAGTTACTCATTTTGCGATGTAGACGCTCGCTAAGAACGGATTTTACGGAATTCTAATCCTAAATGTAATTTTCATCCGTTAATCTTTTCTTATCCATTGGTTATGTCATTTTTGGCGACTTTATCGCTAAAAATGATATGACCGACGCCAAACGGAATATATTTTTTAATATGTATACTGTGTATTGCTACCAATTCAATTTACTTGGCGAGATTTGCGCGTGCGAAATGGAACATACCAAATAATTTAATATTGATGCTCTGATGGAGGATGGATTTATCACCAAATATCTTCCACCGCCAAGTCGAAGCATTTCAATGACCTTGCATTGTGAATTTTAAAAAGCTATACTATGGTAACCCCAGCTGACTTCCGCCCGCTTTGCTCAGCAAAAAATAATTTTTTATTGTTGTGGAACCTAGACGTAAGTCTTAAATTTATAAGAAAAGTATTTTATTATTAATAAAGATTGATAAATTACATTTGTAAATCTAAACGCAATCTTACGAAGATATTGAAGTTGGCTTTTAACAAATGAATAATAACGGTATGTTATTCATATTATTGATAAAAAAAAAAAAAATAAGTAGCTGTCAAAATATTTATTGCGATGTACGCATTAACTGTAACCTAATGTAAACATTTTGCAAAAGTTTTGTTTTTGTATTTTGGCAATTTTAAGTTTTTGGTTTCTAGGAAATAAACGTTTTTGTTTTTTTAAAATGGCTGGATATTTTATCGTTTTCAGAATACAGAATTATTTTTAATATATGATATGATTTTTTAAGAGCTATTCTGTCTATTCAAATGCAGTTTTAGATATGCTGCTAGCGTAATAGAGAACGTAATACGGGTGACTCTTTGCTAAAATTTATTATACTTTATCTTTTTGTAAGTATTTTTTGTTGAATTTTTAAATAATTTGATTTTAAAAAATTAATTATATTTTTTAACTTGAAAAGTATTTCATTGTAGGTTAATACAAATTGATTTTTCTTATTTACTTTTCAGTTATAGTTTTTAATAATGGATGTTGAATATATTTGGATAGATAGAATACCTACCCCTTTCAAAGTTTTTAAAATTCTTGGCGACGGAGCAAGTTTATTTTCGTCTCTGTCTTTGCTGGTGTTCGGTGACATATCGATGGCGTATAAAATGAGAAATATCGTTTCTCACATGTTTAACAACTGGTATCGGTTTAAATGCTACACTCAAATGCTACCTGGCGCTCCTTATAATACTAAAGATTTATATTTTACCGAAAGGTGTAAACCAGACACGTATGGATCTATTTGCGAAATTATGGTGGTGGCAGAGCTATTTCCCTATCAGTTCGAAGTGTATCAAGGCGTCTGCCTTATAGCTTCTGTTTGTGAAACAATTCAGAGAAAAAAAAATTACGTTTTACGGGAAAATATATTAGTGGACATTTTGATGTTTATATTGAAATAGTTGGATTAAAAGTAAAGTTAATCTTGGTGATGATAATGTGAAACAAAATGAAGAAAATGTGTCATATTTAGTGTTTCATCCTCAAGAAAATGTATCTATGCTACTTTCAAAGACTCAATCAATATCTAACATTAATTTATCAAGTTCAAGTGAATAGATTATTAATGATATAATATCTCTTCAATTAAATAAAGGTAAAAAAAAGAGGAAAAATATTCACAAATTCAATTAGATATGAACAAGTAAGACACGCTGTTGAAAGTATACTCAAAGTCATCTTGAAATACATAGAGAAGTTGCTTCAAAATATACTAAAAGCCATCCTGAAGTACATAGAGCAGCAATACGAAAATACTTTTCTAATACCCCCCCCTATGAATCAGGCAGCTGTAATTAAATGCAATGAAAAAAGATCAAAAGTTAAATTAGTGCCTTGGACTTCTAAAGCTTTGGTTTTAAATATATATAACAGATATTGACTATTTAAATGATAAAATCGCAGATAAAAAATATCAGAAAACGTTTGTCCTGTTTGTAGAGTGCCATGCTTTAAAATTCATAGAAGAACCTCTAGGAATGTGCTGCAGCGGTGATCAAGTCCAAATTCCTGCTATTAGATCCTACCCTGAACCTTTGAATAGTCTTCTTAACCATAAGGATCAGCTTTGAGAATATTTTCTTTCTATAATTATTTTGAACCACGGTCAAGTGACGAGGACGACAACTGAGCTGGTACCCCCCTCTCCTAACATCCACACCACACCAACGGGAGGACTTTGGGCCCCGACAGATTTAACGTGCATCCACCCCGGCTACACGGTGGGTCTTTGGCCGCCAAGGATCGAACTCGCGACTGAGCGAAAACCGCCGGCCACGAATCCGAAACCTTGCCCACTAGGCTACCTAAAGATTGGTACGTCAATAATGTTGTTGCGTAATTTAAATCCTCCTAAATTATGTAACAGCACCAGACTCAAAGTGAAAACTCTAAAAAGAAACGTTATAGAAGCGACTATTTTTACAGGAAAGTATGAGGGTGAAAATATATTCATTCCAAGAATACCATTAATTCCATCAGATTATCATTTTGAATTTAAGCGTTTGCAGTTTCCAGTTAGACTTTGCTTTGCGATGACTATCAATAAAGCACAAGGGCAGAGTTTAAAATTAGCTGGTGTAGATTTACAAAGTGTCTGTTTTTCACATGGTCAATTTTATATGGCATGTTCAAGAGTTAGTTCACGTGAAAATCTAATCAACCTTCAACCAGAAAAACGAACGAAGAATGTTGTCTACAGAGATGTTTTGGAAATGTAGGCATATTATTTCATATTTTTCTAATATTTAACTATTTCTAAAATAAGAATAAGATAAAATAATAATGAATGTAATAATTAAGATAAATAAATTGATATAATAAAAAATAAAAATGTAGTTGTCACTCTCAAAAATTGCCATGCATTCAAAATAAAGACAATAGAAATGTAATACACAAAAAAATTGTTTCAACAGGTTTAAAAAATAAAAAAATATATATAAAAATGTACTTTTTATTTTTATGTTGGCAATTTTTACATGGTTTTGGCCTACTGGGGATCCGCCATGTAGAATAATGGGAACACATCGCACTACACACTACCTCATCGGTGATGCGGAATTCTGTTCAACGACAGATTTACGGACTAAATTACATTTTCATTGATGAATTATTAACACTTAAATACTTTTCTCATATGTTTGAAAGTCATGGATAACCATTATTTAAGACAATCAATTTCTAAAATTTTTAAATTCAGATTATAATTAAATTTAAAAATTGAAAAATTTCTTGATATTTTACGTATAGGTTCCAAAATATAATATTATCGTCTGCCCAGTGAAGCGGGCGGGTATCAGCTAGTACTGTATAAACGGCATACATGATTTCCCATCAAATAAAGCTATTTTTTACGGTGCAAAATCTATTCCAGAATTTAAAGAGAAACTTCGTATTTATGAAAGAATAGTCAGTGATAAAAATAAGAAACCCTTTCCGAGAACAAATTCTCAATTCAATCTAGGACGCGGCATGAACTCAAAACATAATTTTCATAGGTCTGAAATTCAAAATGATAATGCATATAATAAACAAAAAACTTGTTTTGATTGTAATATGTCTGGTCATATTTCCCTTTTCTGTCTCGACAAACATAAAGGTTTAAAATGTAGTATTTGTAAAAGTTTTGGTCATATTTCTGCAAATTGTACTAATAAACCTATTCCAAATCGAACTGATAATGCTGTGTCAACTGTAAATAATTCTCCTCCTTTAATATATAAAACTATTACTATTAATGATAATTCATTTACTGCATTAGTAGATACTGGTAGTCAGAAAACAATTCTAACGAAAAATACATATAAAAAAATCGGTTCACCACCTTTAACTACTTTTCATGAATCACTTACAGCTTTTGGTAATGGACACATTACACCAATCGGTAGATGTATACAAGAACTTACAATAGATAATCAGAAATTTTTCACCAACTTTTGTATTGTCAATAATGACACTATGACGTCAGATGCTATTATTGGCATGGATATTTTAGCACAGGCCGAAATAAAAATCAACACAGACGGTGTTAAATTAACAAAAATTTCGAATACTGAAACGGAAAATACCGAACAATTTTCGATCACTAACATCTCTACAAATGATAAATTAGAACTTGAAATCGGATCAGATGTCACAAAACTTCAGCGAAACATTCTTCATAATTTGGTTTCAAGCTATAAGCCAAATAAGACTGAAACTACTGATATTCAGATGTCTATGAATTTAAAGAATGAAACACCAATAACACATAAACCACGACGATTACCTTTTGTTGAAAGAAAAACAGTAGACGACCAAGTGATGAAATGGTTGGCTGAAGGTATTGTTGAGCCAGGCTCTTCTGATTTTTCTAGCCAAATAGTTGTTGTCAAGAAAAAAAAAAAAACGGATCCCCGAGAGTTTGTATCGATTATAGACAACTTAATAAAAACATTATAAAAGATAACTATCTCTTACCATTAGTAGATGATCTGCTTCATAACCTTCAAGATGCAAATACTTTCAGTACAATTGATCTACGTAACGCCTTTTTTCATTTAGGAATAGAAACAAATAGCCGACGATATACATCATTTGTGACTCATAATAGACAATTTCAGTTTCTACGTGCTTCTTTCGGTCTTTGTACATCACCAACAGTGTTTCAGAGGTACATAAACACAATATTTAAAGATTTGATTATTAAAGGTCATGTTTTAATTTACATGGACGATGTCATTATAAAATCTAAAAATACTGAAGAAGGTCTCGAAAGACTTGCCTCAGTGTTTTCACTCGCTTCCTCTTACGGATTAGACATAAATTTTCAAAAATGCAAATTTTTAAGTAAACAAATAGAATTTCTTGGTCATGTTATCAAAAATGGTAAATTGTACCCGTCACCACAAAAAATCAAAGCTGTTATTAATTTCCCTGAACCGAAATGCCAAAAGGACTTACAATCTTTTCTTGGTCTTGCTGGATATTTTCGGAAATTCATTTTAAATTTCTCCATCATTGCACATCCTCTAACAGAACTCCTGAAGAAAAATCGTGAATTTAAATTTGCTGATAAAGAAATACAAGCATTTAATTGTCTCAAACAATGTTTATCTTCTCCACCTGTTCTAAACATTTACAATCAAAACGCTGATACCGAAATTCATTGTGATGCTAGTATTCATGGTTATGGATGTATTTTACTCCAAAAATCTGATAATGCCTGATAATGCGCTCCACCCAATATATTTCATGAGTAAGAAAACGACAGACGCCGAAACAAAACATAGCAGCCATGAACTTGAACTTTTAGCTATTGTCCAAGCATTGAAAAAGTTTAGAGTTTACTTATTAGGCAAACATTTCAAAATAATTACTGACTGCAAAGCGTTCGCAATGACTCTAAAGAAAAAAGATTTGTGTACTAGAATAGCGCGATGGGCATTGCAACTACAAGATTTTGATTATGAAATAGAACATCGCTCTGGTTCCAGAATGAATCATGTAGACGCGCTAAATAGATACCCAGTTATGGTCGTTCAAGACAGTCTCGTTGCAAAAATCAAAACGGCTCAAGAACATGACTCTGAAATCCAAACTATAAAAGAACTTTTAAAAATTAAACCTTACAATGATTACCTTCTAAAATCCGATATACTCTATAAGTTTGTAGATGGTGAAGAACTACTCGTTGTTCCTAAAAATATGCAGAACGACATTATACGCAGCGCTCACGAGCGTGGACACTATGCTTCTAAAAGAACAGAAGAAGCACTCAAGCACCAATTCTATATCCCTAAAGTTAAAGACAAAATAGACTGTTTGATTCAAAATTGTGTTCCATGTATTTTGGTTAATCACAAACGTGGCAAACAAGATGGTCTACTACATCCTATGGAAAAAGAAGCCATTCCTCTACACACTTATCATGTTGACCATTTAGGCCCATTCCCTACTACAAACAAAAATTATAAACATATTTTTGCCGTCATTGACTCCTTCACAAAATTTGTATGGCTTTACCCAACGAAGTCAACAGATGCTGCAGAAGTTATTGCAAAATTAGAAAATCAAAAATACATATTTGGCAATCCATCTCGAATTATTTCTGATCTTGGTACCGCATTCACTTCTAAACAGTTTCAAGATTATTGCAGTACCGAACATTTCCCAATCACCACCGGATTACCTAGAGCAAATGGACAAGTAGAACGTTTAAATTCTACAATAGAAACAGTTATATCTAAACTTTCAATAGACACTCCAGAAAAATGATATATGCACGTCAAAGAAGTCCAAAGAGTTATAAATTCAACGTTCCAACGAAGCATTCAAACAACTCCCTTCGAATTACTGTTTGGTACTAAAATGAAGACGACACAAGATCTCAATATCACAAATTTACTTAATGAAGAAATCCAAGCTGATTTCATCAACAACCGTGATGAGTTAAGGAAACAAGCTAAACAACAAATCCTAAAAGTTCAAGATGAAAACAGAAGAAATTACAACCTCTGGCGAAAACCAGCAACTATTTTCAAGCTTCATGATCTTGTCGCCATCAAACTTACTCAAATGGAACCAGGACTCAAACTGAAACCCAAATATTTAGGTCCATACAAGATAACGAAAATCAAACCGAACGACACTTAACATGTTCAAAAGTGTGGCCTTTTTGAAAGTCCAGCGAAAACTAGTACTTGTGCCGAATATCTCAAGTATTGGACTAACGATGCTATTACCTGATGAACTAATGAAATGACATTTTCATTCGAACTTTAAAAAGACATTTTTTTCCCTTATTATCTTTTTTTATATTATAGAGTGAATTTCATTTTTTTTCATTATTTTGTGTTTTTCTAGTGTATTAATTTTTCTTTTCAATTTTTCAGATATTGTGAATTAGCTTAAATTTTTTGAATTTTCCTAATTGTTAATATTCAACCATAGATTAATCATCTTTTAAGTGAGTATGTTCTTAATTTTTAATTGTGCTATTATTTTGTTAATACTGTATGCGTATATATCATTGTTTTAATTATACTTTTACTGGCTCACCTGAGGTCAGGTGATATTGTCGGATGGCCGATTGTGGGAATTGTCCCGCTGCGCTACAGCAGCGCCACCTTCAACTTAGATTAGATGGTTAGATCTCGAGGTGTAAGCACGCAGAAATGTGTGTCAGTCTTTTTCTTTAATTTTTCATATGTATATAAACATTTTTCCTCCTAAAATGAGCGTGGTTCTTGACAATATACCGACGCCAACCTCCATATATATATATATACACACACACACATATATATATATATAATATATACATATAGTGATATATATATATATATATAACACATCGATACAAATCTCTTGAGTCTAAAATTGAAAACAACATTTTTTTTCAAAATTTTTTTTATTCATCAAATAACACCTTTGTTAATCACCTTTAGGGTGATAACTGTTCCAACGCTCTTTTTCAATTTCTCCCCATTTTTTTTTTTTTTTTTTCTTTTCTTTTCTTTTTTTTTTTTTTTCGCAAGAAATCTTTTTTGTTGCGAGTAAATAGCGATAAACAGCTTTCTGAATCATCGACTCGTTGCTGTTTTTGTTCCATCGAAAGCAATCGCTGCACCCACTTCGAAAAAACCTTTTTCACTTCACTTCAAAAAACCTTTTTCCTGGTCCGATCGACTTAAAATTTTGACACGTTTCAAGCAAAGGTTAGTACTCTAGAAAGACCTGGTTACTGGTTTACTACGAGCGCCATCTCTGGGTTAGTCTCGGGAGTTATGGATCAATGTGTTATGTGTGTGTGTGTGTTTAATGCCCTTATCCATTATTGTTTTAATTGAGACACTCTTATTAAATCCTAAAATTTATATTTATAAAAATGCGCTACTTAAATTTTAAATCACGGGAATTAAATTATGAAAAATCCTCCAGAAATTTTAATGATTCAGTTTTTTTTTGTTTTTCTGACGAAATATATCTATGATACAAACGTATGTTAAAAATAATCTATAATAAGTTTCACTAAAATCTAGAACAGTTAGAGTTTAAGCATTTTTTGTTTTGTACTTTCTTTAATGTATTTATTCATTATCAAGCAGTATACTATACTTGGTTTCTTTTATCGAGTGTTTTAAGAGTTCCCGCACTGAAGAATCAAAAATTTATACAGAAACAGCGAACTTTAAGGCAATTATTTTCATATTAGTGATGTAAAGTACTTTCAACATATCGTAGGAAAACTTTATACTTATAAATATGCCAAATGTTCAAAATGTCCAACCGTTTCTGGAGCGTAATGCTGAGTTCGTTTGCTTATATTTTGAGAAACGCATTTCGAGTTGTTTTAAGGGGCTTCTTGTACCTTTGAGTTTTGTGGCAGTTTTGAGATCGTCTCTTGCTCAGAGATTATTTTCATAAACTTCGTATTTAAATAATCCCAAATAAGAAATTCAGCAAACGCTGAAATCAAAGGAACGAAGTGGCCAACGGTATTTTGTAATGAGTCGATTGCTAAAAAGTTCTTGAAGCTGGTTATGATTTCATTACTTGTACATATTATTATATATTTTTTTAAAACTTGTTGCCCTAATCTAAGTATTGCCTGAATTTTCTCTGGGGAAGGGATACTAAAAGAATGAAGTTTATGAAAATAATCCAATGGCAAGAGTTTATAAAAAAATTGCCACAATACCCGAAGCGTACAAGAAATCCTCTTCAACATCTCCAAATTCGTTTCTTAAAATATGCGCAAACGATAACTCGTTTCTTAAAAACGCGTTTGTTATAAATATGTTCGTGAGTTCAAAATAGTTTTTTTTACATTTTGTTAGAAGTGCCTTTTACTATTAGCTTAAAAATAATTGTTTTAAAGTTCATTTTCTTCTGTATAGTAAATTTACGAATCGGCAGTAAGAGAATTTTTAGTACACTCAGTATAAACATTTCATTACGTCAAATGGAGGGGTAATATTTTCATGATGGGTAATATGATAGGTAATATTTTCATAATATTATAAAAGTACGATGATGGGTATTATTTTCATGATATTATAAAAGTACGATGATGGGTAATATTTTCATCATATTATAAAAGTACGATGATGGGTAATATTTTCATGATATTATAAATGTACGATGATGGGTAATATTTTCATGATATTATAAAAGTACGATGATGGTATACTGAACCCTAAAACTTCTAAACAGGACGAAATATAAATACAGGTATAAATACGAAAGTTTTATTATTGGTTCTCGTCATCAAAACGCGATTTTTACGAAAATAACACCTTATGTTAAGGGGGGGAGATTTAGTTTTTACCCTCGTATTTGATATTTTATGATAAACATGTGGAAAACAGAAAAAAAAGTTAAGTGTAACTAAAGTAATTAGAAATGTGGTGCAATGTGAAATATTATCATACTGGAAATATTCTCTATCTGCCAAAAGCAGAGTACTCTGAATTTACGTAGAACAGATACTTACAGAATACTAAAAATAGTTTTCGATCTTTTTTCTGCTAAAAACCTGTCTTTCTATGTTTCCTAAGATATCTTTCGTAAAACATTCTTTAAATAGTATATTGCTTCTGTACACGCATTTTGCTTCCGAAAACTGGCGATTTATTTATTGTAAAATATTTTTGCTAATTTTCTTAGAAAAAATTAATCGAAAAAATAAAGTTCTTTGTTTTCGAGGGGGTATATAGAGTTACTTTGAAATTGGCTGCATAGTTTTTCTTCTAATCTTCAAACTTCAGTGTTAAGATGGTAATTGTAATTAGAGTTGAATTATGACCTAAAAATCTCAGTTCAGTCACAACTGTTGGTAATTTTTTTGAGAAGAAGTTTGGTTAAGATTTGTGTGCTTGCTCTCTCCCACTCTTTACTAATACTTTACTTATAGAGATACACATACACACACACACACACGCGCACACACACACAGAGAGAGAGAGAGAGAGAGAAAGACATACAGACACAGGCATAGACACACACACAGACATTTCAGAGTCTTACTTATTTAAGGTTTCGAATATTAATAAAACACCGCGCCCGGTGAGGAACTTTCTCTAAAATTAAATATTTATAAGACAACTTCTTATTCGTTGTATGTAGATCGCAAAATATACAATGTCCGGTGAACCCTATCCCAAAAAAAGGGGGAAATGGTCTCATCGATCCTGAAGGGTTATGACGAATAATTTTTTAGGTGCAAATAGCGTCATAATTACCATTACAAATAAGTGAGACAGTTGTCTTGTGAGTCATGTTGCTTACCAAACCAAACAATTTTCTATGCTCTATGTCTTGGACTTTCTATGACTTATTGAACAACTCTGGTTCGTTGTTTGTGTCCAGAAGGCTATTTATTTACATAGTATTTTTACAGACTAAAATTAAATGTCTTATTGTTAGAAATTTTTATTTGGTATTCGCGCTTTTTAAAGAATTCTCAGGTATTTTAATTTTTAATGAAAATTTAACCGAATTCCGGTTAGCAGAAAAAAATTGGTAAATATGTAATCAATTGAACTATCCTATATAAATTCATGGTTAATTCAATGTGATAAGAACTAATTTCTTATCAAAAGATTACAGAAAATTTCTGGCCCATGGAATAAAAACGAAGTGTTTTTCAGAAAAATGTTAAGATATGCAAAATGGCAATAGATACGTTGAACGATAAAAATGCAGAAATCGATCTTCCATTCAAAAAAAAAAAAAAAAAAACTTAATATCCTTAAATATTTCTGTTTATCAAAATTTCGGGATTAACTAATAATATATACTATACTCAATTGTTATGGTCATACCTATAGAATAAAATGTTAAAAATTCAGGACTGCTGTAGATGTTGAAAAATAAAAACTATTTATTCCTTTTGAGATAATTTCTTTCCAATTTTGAAGGAAGTAATATATATCTAAGACTGTTAAGGTTACACAAATTGGAATACATCTCAACGAATTTACCTTCTGTTATTACTCCCTTATGCTGTTATAAAAAAAAACCCTAATCGATTTGTTTTCTTTCATCGTAACTTTTATTTTTTCTTCATTGAGAAATGTCATAATAATTGAATTCCATTATTCAGAATTTTCGGTTGATTATCAAAAGTAAAAGAGAATACATAATACAAGGACGATAAAATCAATGTTAGTTGAATTTTTCTTCATTTTTCTATGATGAATGAAAGTAAGTATGCAAAGAAATTTAAAGATGTAAAGACCTTTATTTGAGTAAAAAAATACGTTTATAAAAATCATCAAAGTGTTGACATTTTTTTACTTTATTTTAATTGTGTGATTTTTCAATATTTAAGTTGTTTCGAAACTCATGACAAACATTTCAGGGGTGAAAGAAAACTTCTAAACAAGCAATTTTCACCACACAATGCATAGATGAAGAGTAAACGGTGAGGCTGTAATGGAAAGCACAAAAAGCGAGTTTTCCTACACATCGTAATTTCTACTATTGATTTCAGGGGAAAGAGTCTTTTTTTGATATTTTTTTTACTTTATTTTAATTGTGTGACTTTTTTTAAAAAAAGTGCGAAGTTATACTGTTCCAGCTATGTAATCTAGAGATTTATTGAAATTTTTTTTATCTGTGTCACTCAAATCATTTCATTCTCCTACAATACTTTAAATTGATTTTATCAGCCTTTTTCATATTTCATGACATTTATATATGTAAATTGCTAAGGCATTTTTTTTTCTCATTAATATAATAATTCGAATTTCTTTTCCGGTTGTTTTACATAAAAAATTTGATAATTTTGTGCATAAAATTAGGATTTCCTTTAACAGTTTTTTTTAAATGGTCACAATTCGATATAGCGGGGTTTTTTGCTGTTTTTCTAAGTATGATAGAAAAAAAATGTGATTATTTAAAAAAATAATAATGCAACAAACATATGTATAGAAATGTGAAAAGGCACTTCTAAGAAATTGAGCATAAATTTTGCTTGAAAATATTTAAATTTTTAAAAGTAGTAGGAATTTTAAAATACATTCTGTAACAACAACAACAACAAAAAACATGACTCACCACGAAGGAGTTGCTCTATTGTAAGGAAATTTCGCATGCAAAAATATTTGGACCGAACATGCAAATGATTAAAATTTGGTGTCCAATGAATGAATAGCGGGAGCTACAGCGCACTCAGCAGGTGTATATAAGAAGCGATTCTCAATCTGATGTTCAAACTTTCTGTTGTATTGCGATTTAGGAAACCTTTCAACGACTGAAAAAATGCCTTGTCGTAGCATTCCAGCTCATTGCGAGCGATAGTTAGACCTTGAAAGAGGTAGTATCATTAGATTGAAAGAAGCATTTTGGGCAAATCGGAGAATCACTCGTCATATGGGTCGAAGTGATGCGGCGATTGGAAGTGCTGCCAAGAATGGGTGGATTTCAGCGTCAGGATGGTAACGGTCGACTTAGGGCCACAGCAGATCGGAAGGATAGATCAGCCGTCACAACATCTGATTCATCGTTATCAACCATCAGACGTGCGACTTGCATACGAGTGTCCTCCATGACCATTCACAGACTGCTGAGAGAGAGAAATCTACCCTGGTACCGACCACTACGTCACCTGCCACTCGCGTCTGCACACTATCGAACCTGGTTTTTGGCTCGATCAGGTTGGAATGATGCTGACTGGGAACGTATAGCGTTTAGCGACGAATCCCGCTTCCAACTGAGTCCCAACGATTATCGAAGACGTGTCTGGAGACGCCCAGGGTAACATGGCGATCATGCTTTCACTATTGCATGCCACACAGGCCCTCAACCAAGAGTTAGGGTCTGGGGTGCCTTTTCCCTTCATAGCTTGACTCTTTTGGTCGTCATTAGAGGCCCATTTACAGCACAATATGATGGGAAGGTGACTGCATCTACCAGGGAATGTTGATAATCTAGCCCGACAATTAGAGCAAATTTAGCAAGAAATACCGCAGGAGACCATCAGAGAGCGCCATCACTCTGTGGCATGTCGTGTGGCAGCTTGCATTCAGGCTGGAGGTGAGTCAACACCTTATTGAGCTCGTTATTTTGTATTTTGTAACTCTGAAATAAATCATTCAATTTTTCTGAAATTTTAATTATTTTCCATTCTCTGCATAAATTTCCTATCCTCCAATTTTTGTCTCCATTGGATAATTCCTTCTTGGTGAGTCGTGTTTTTTTTTTTTTTTTGTTATAGAGTGTATTTCAATTCTTTGAAAAAAAAAGTAAAATTTTAAATATTTGTTTGTTTGAAATGAAGAGGTTTTTTTTTCTAAAATGCGAATTTTTATATATATTTTAATATGATAAATAAAAAGCTTTTCTTTTAAATAAGTAATTAAAAATAGTTGCCCGAAGTATAGCGGATCCCCTAACATTCATGCAGCTAGCTCCATTTCGGAACCACCTATTTATGCAATAGAAATCGGAATGAAATATGTCTATTTAGTCTATATAGTTTATGGAGATGTGCCTCTTATGAAAGAAAAAAGAAACACACACTGACCTCTTTCCCGGGAAAAAAATGTTACTCAGGCAATTATAAGCAGAACTCCAGCCTTGAGAAGAAACGTAGTAAGCTTTATAAGTTTAACATAATCCTGAGATTTTCAAGGCGGAGGGCCGACCGAAGCCATAATCACGTCATGATGTTTGCAAACTAAAGTCATAACAAAAATGAACTTTCTCAATTGCATCGGAACTGTATTGAAAACTATCTAATTATAAATTTTGTATCATCTATATCATGTTACTTCTTCGCGATGTTCAGAATTCAAGAACCATAAGTTTCATGCTACTTCGTATTACTCAAGTAATTGAGGCTCAATATATATATATATATATCTAAAGGGGAAAAAATATTTCTCTTTCTTAAGTTCTTAATAGAATCATACTACAAATTTATAACATGAATAAATAGCACCATTTGATGAGATGAACCTTTGAATAAGTATTAAGTAGTAAATGAATTCTGACACCAACATCATCTAATGATTGATTGGTTTTATTCACGTCGCACTAGAAGCAACACTAGGGCAATTGGCCAAGGAGATTGAGCTCACACAAAGGGCTAAGAGCTACAAACCGGCATCATGGGAGACCCCCTCCCCGCACTCAAAATTTATTGACAAAAAGAAAATAAACTTTGTTACAATTTTTTGTGATAGAAAACATTACATGTTGGAGCAAAAAACAAATGAATGAAACATAATCCCGAAAATCAAACGAAAACATAATCAAGTAATTTGTTTACAGATGAGTCATAGTTCAAATGGCGTTCATTTTTGACGTCATAGTTCTAATACTTCCAATTTCTCACATTTCAGTTTCTGTTCTTTCTTTCTTTTTTTTTTTTTGAATGCATATCAATCTGCACCCACATTGACGTCACAATTTCCTGGTAATAATGGATACTGATTTGAAGATACAATGGCTCAGCTTGCAGACAGACTCCCGGCGAACAGAAACAGAAACACACAGAAAGAAATATTAAAAATTCAGAAAGAAAGTACTCGACACACACATCTATCTATCTATCTATCTATCTATCTATCTATCTATCTATCTATC
>BMAW01090424.1:352223-407600 GCA_019974015.1 Nephila pilipes | reverse complement strand
TATCTATCTATCTATCTATCTATCTATCTATCTATCTATCTATCTATAAGTTATCTATACAATTAAATGCACGCAATGCGGAAATTTGAAAACTTAAAAATGTAATCAAAAATTGAAACATTTATGAAATTTGAAGGGAAATTTTACGAGCCATAAGAATACAGGATTTAGTGAGCTATTGGCGACTGATCTCATTATTTTGAACCTTTGTCAAGTGAAGAGAACACCTCAGCTCGCATCTTCTTCTCCTAACTTTCACGAACTTTGACAAATTAACTGTACATCAGCCCTGACTCAAGGGGCGGTTAAGAGTGGTCTTAAGGAGCATGAGTGTTCGAATTTACGACTCTAAAAAACCCCGGGCCAAGAGTCCACGACCATGACATCGGCCTAATTTCTTCTAAGGACAGCAAAAGAGGATTTAATATAAAATCGCGTGTTATTGCGTCAAATGTACATCCCGGTTACTTGAGTACATGTGTCTATCATTCGTCCAACAAAGGTTAAATGTTTGAATAGTGCATAAGCTGCAAATAACAAATTAAATGAAAGAAAATTAACGAAAAACATTTAGTCCTGAGCGATTTATTTCCAACTTCGCATAAATACATACCACATAAATATCTATCTTAATTACAAATTAATATAAGCAACCTGTAATAAAGAATTTTCGCGTCTCCAAAGAATACGTTAAATCACGTCTTAATAACTATCTTATCCATCATCTTCTAATTACACGCCGAGATACGGCACTAACTATTCATTACCTAAAATAATTACACGTAATTATGGCTTTTCCGTAATTTATATTACTATGTGATTATGTTTGAAGATTACACCGCTTACAAGTAATAATTTATCCCATGCGGCAAAAATGAAAAATGATTGTTTATGATAACTGAAGATTAATGCGTAAACATAAAAGCTTACTCTGAGGAAAATTACGACTTTTCTGCAGTAATGGTTTAACCTTTATCTATGGGCAGATAGCTGAATAGTTATAGTGCTGTGAGTGCTCTGCCAAATAAAAGTTACACGTATTTGTACAAGAAGAAACATTTATCTCATACACGATGGAATATGTATAAAAAAGTGATCTTAGATAAATCAGTTTAATAGTGTAATTATAAAAAGGCAAAATTTCTAAAGAAAAGAGGTTTTTTTTTTTAAAAAAAACTAAATCAATAAAAAATTGGAATTTTGTTTTGCCGAAACAATAACCATTTACGAGAATTAAGGCTCCCGTCTATCTGCCATTTTGATTTCCTCAGCTTAATGTTAATCCTATGGAATTTCGACTTGAATTCTCCCATCTTTATTATTTGATCTATTTGAATGCAATAAAGTGCATCTGAAAGATCAAAAAATAATGAATGTTTCTGTGGAATCACTTTTTTCGTCCGATTTTTAAAAATATTTGAAAAGACTCTTTAAAGACCGGAAAACTCAAAAACGAATATTAAAATAAGAATAAAAATATTTATAAAAATCTTAGGAAAAAAGTAATTGCACAGAAGCATTGATTATTTTTTGCTCTTTCAAATGCTCTTTATTGCATTCAAATACATCAAATAATAAATATGTGAGAATTCAAGTCGAAATTCCATTGGATTAACATTACGTCCACGAAATCAAAAATGGCGGGTATACGGGAGCCTTAGTATTTTCGCATCGGACTATTTTTCCTTAAAACTTTAATATACATCCGGGTATTTCAATGATGTAAAGATATTTCGTCATAAATAAATTAAAACCGTGATAACTATCTTTGTAATTAGTATATTTTTTGAAATGTTCAAAAATTTTGCAATAGTTTTAATGTGATTTTGAGCAATTCGCGATTTAACAGATTAACCAGAATGAAAAAGTGTTAAGTAAATGAAATGATGACAGAGAAGTGTAGTGAAATGAATTAAATCATGATATATAAGTTAAGTAGAATTGACAGGAAAGAGGAGGGGAGATAGATGATAACGACATGCTGATAGATATTTGTAAATTGGATTGAAAAGAATTCTTGTTAAAGTACTTAAATAAGAATGAGCTGCTATCGAGAAGTGTTTGAATCGGAACGAGTGATTTGGTAAGTTAAGACTTTATTATTTCTTAAAAACTAGGATTTAAAAACTAGGATTTAATTGAGTTAAGAGGGATTCGAGGGAGAGTGACATTTCATATTATTTAATTATTAATAAATCGTTTTCTCCTGCTCTTATGCATTTTTAATTGACTATTTAATAGAGTAAAAGATGACGGTAGATCAAAATAATGAAAAAAGAACGAACACCACTGCGTAAATATTGTTTTTAGTCTGATAATCGTAGAAATAACTTCCTTTGTGAACCGTACTTCATAGATTTTTCACACATATCGTGTTTCGCTTCTTATCACACGTGTCTAAGAAAATGGAAACCTTATAATTAAGGCTCCCGTCTACCGGCCATTTTGATTACGTGAACGTAATTTTAATTGTATGGAATTTCGACTTTTAATTCTCATATCTTTACTACTTGATCTATTTGAATGCAATAAAGTGCATCTGAAAGAGCAAACGATAATGATTGCTTCTGTGAAATTACTTTTTTCCTTCGATTTTCAAAATTTTTAAAAATATTTTTAAAGAACCGAAAACTCACAAATGAATCATTCAAATAGGTATTAAATTATTTTCAATAATTGGAGGGAAAAAGAAATTCTGCAGGAGTTTTCATTATTTTTTGCTTTTTCAGATGCACACTATTACATTCAAATAGATCAAATAGTAGAAATGTGAGAACGGAAGTCGCAAACATTGCGTCCCTGAAAGCAAAACGGCCTGTAAACGGGAGTCTTCATTACTCGTTTATTATGATATCCATCTGTTTCAGGACAAATATACAAGAAGTCATCATTAAAAAAAGCTCAGCTGTATCACAGATATTTTCAGGAATTTCTTGAATGAATGCAATACCTGAATCTTATTAAACTGATTCTAATCGTGGTGGTGTATCAATATCTTTCCAACCTTCACTAATATCAATTTCTGATTCACAATCTATATTACTTTCATCCTCCTAAAATTCAGAAATATTATAATTGTTTTATGTAAAACCGGCTTGCACTTTTTCTTGGAAGGTATAATATCATTGTTCATTATCGCAAACATTTGGTTTGTCTAATAATTCAAAACAAATTTCGTGTACATATTTATCTATTATGGCAGGAGTGGCCAATCCTTTGCATAACGTGCTCCGATTTTTAATCACACGAGTTGAGATGCGCCGTATACATTGAGCACTTTTTATACCGTCTTACCTTCATAATTAGGGGTTGGTAAAAAGAGACCAGGATAAAATCTGCTTCAATTAGTGGAGGAAGCAGAATAACTTAATCTAGAAGTTAAATTTATGAATTTACGCCAGTTTAATGAAGTGGCCGCGATAGCCTTCCAGCCATGCTCGCAGACTCTCGGTTACACCATTAGACTCGCGTTACTTTCGTACAGTCGTGAATTCGAGCTCTGATGCCACTAAAGTCCAGGAGTTGATGCACTTTAAATCGGGTCGAGGTCCCAAATCATCGTGGAAGTTTCTAGAGGGAGGTGTCAGCTAAGGTATCGTCCTCTTCAATTGAACGGAGATCAAAATTTGAGCCCTTTGTGATCAATCGCCTTTGTTTTGCTTCTTTGTGCGACGTGAATATATAGGAAGTGGGGTTGCTAAATCCTCCGTTCCCTATAATATCCAATCCCAGCTTATGGGGGATGTCTCCAGATCAGAAGGTGTTGGTTAGATAAATAACTGGAAAGACCAAAAAACACAAGATACCAGGAACTAACAATTTATTTCAAACTTAACAAATACTTTAAAACGAGAACTTCACAGGTCTGGAATCTGCGAAACAAGTCACGGAATATATATTTCATGAGGACCAGTTCCGGACCAGGAACTTCTCGGTTGATGGTGATTAATCTGTAGGAAAATTACATAAGGTAATAGAACAATATTGTAGTATCTGAATTTTCAATTGTGAAAAATCAGTATAGATGATGAGATTTTAAAAAGAGATCTCGGTCGAAAGGATAGTAGAGGATAGGGCGGGGGAAGTAGGTGTGGTAGGGGAGGTGGATGTGGGCAACTGCACGCTTTCGCGATTCCCTCGCTTCAATCCGGAGTCTGATGGGAGGAGAGGAGTGGAGAGTGTAAGGGGAAGGTGTGAGGGAGATGTAGGGGGAGTGGAAAGAGAGAGGGGTGGCTGTAAGAGTAGGGTAGGAGAGGGAGAATGGATAGTGGGTAGGAGGGGGAGTTAGAAAAGAAGGTGCTAGTAATAGTGCTCGAAATTAAGTGTTAGAGAAAGAGAGAGAATTTTGAATTGCTTCTTCTCGGTACATCGATTGGTGAGGATAGGGAAAACGTCCTATAGCTTGTGAATGTAGATTTTCTGCTCTTGTATGCTCGGGTTACTATGAGTCCAGATTTTTTCGTAGAATTTATTTGCTTGTTTCACAATTTCTTCTGCAATGGTTGGGGTATTTAATTCTTTATGGAGTAAATTTAGTGAAATAAATTTGGGAGCTCCAACAATACTTCTTAATGTTTGATTTTGTATGAGTTGTAACTTGATGATATTTCTTTTTGAGGTGCATCCCCAGATTGCACATGCATATAACAGGAGCGGTCTAAGGATGGATTTGTAAATCAGTAGCTTGTTGTCAATCGAGAGGATACTTCTTGCATTAATTAGGTGGTGGATGCTAAAATATTTTTTCCAGTAATTTCTCTTGAGATTATCAATGTGCTTATTGTATCTTAATAGTCGATCCAGTGTAATGCCGAGGTACTGCACTTTGGTGGTCCATTCTATTGTTCTGTTTAACAGGTTAAGTGGAGGGAGAGATGGATTATTTCTTCTGCTGAAGAAAATTGCATGAGATTTTTCGGTGTTTACTTGAATTTTCCATTTGGCTAGCCATTTTTCGTATGATATGAGGTATTTTTGAAGTCGTTTTCTTATAGTATTGGGTTTTTTGTCTTGCGTGAGAATTGCAGTGTCGTCCGCAAAGAGGCAGATGGTGATGTTCTCCATCCCTGGTAAGTCGCTAGTAAATATAGAAAACAAAAGGGGCGAGAGATGCCCTCCTTGCGGCGTTCCTGAGAGAATTGGTTTTTGATCTGAGATTATTTTGTCAATTTTCACTTTGAATGATCTGTTATTTAGGTAGTTCCTTATTATGTGGATCAGGTAGTTCGGGAATTTTAATTGTATCATTTTGTATAGGAGACCCTCATGCCAAACGCGATCGAAGGTTTTGCTGATATCCAGAAATACTCCACCGGTTATTCTTCTAGTGTTAAATCCTTCGGTGATTAGGTTAGTGACTCTAAGGAGTTGATGGGTGGTGGATGTTTCTGTTCTGAAACCATGTTGGTAGTATGGGATGATTTGATGTTCCTTGCAATGATTTTCAATTCGTTGCAGGATGATTTTTTCCAGGATCTTCCCCAGCGAGCTTGTTAGACTGATAGGTCTGTAATTTTCCGGATATTGTAGGTCTTTTCCTGGTTTTGGAATGATTGTTATTAGGGCTTTTTTCCATGGCTGGGGAAAATATTTGAGGATTAGGCATTTGTTATAGATTTTTGTGATATACGTGATTGCGTTGATTGGTAGGGCTTTGAGTGCTATGTTTTTTATTCCGTCTTCACCAGGAGCTTTTCTGTTGTTTAACTTTAGAATTATATCTTGGATTTCTTGAGGGCTTGTAAGAGGAGGGATATAGTTGTCAGGTGGTTGGCTGAAGAAGTCCTGGACACAGCTGATTACTCTATCGGTATGAAAATCATTACAAGGAGTTCTGTTATTAGTGAACTGGTTTTGAAGTGAGTTAGCTGTTAGGTTTGATTTGTCTTTCGTGCTATATTGAAGTCCCGTGGGGCCGAGGAGCGGAGGAATGACTTTGTTGACTTTTTTGTTGTTTCTGGATACCAGCTTGTAAATCGAACCATCTTCAGGTGCTGCTATTTTTAGATATGATTCCATTTTTTCGTTTTTGATCTTCTTAAGCTCTCTTTTGATTTCGTTTTGTAGCTTATTGTATTCTGTTTTGAGGGGAGGATATCTGGTTTCCTGCCATATTTTTCTTTTTCTATTTTTTTCTTTAATTTTTTCATGTAGTGATGCTGGTATGGTGTAAACAAAATTGTGGATTATTTTTACTTTGCTGGATGTATTTATTGCACTATTGAAAAGTGAAGAGAATTTTTCAACTGCAGCATCTATATCTTGAGTGGTGGTGATTTGAGGGTTTCCAGGTGTAATTGAGGCCATATGCTCTTGAAATTTGTTCCAATTTGCGAATTTGATACTATTGTAAGGTGGAGAGTCGAAATTTTGAATATGAACTTTGAAAATGACAGGATAGTGATCACTGGAGAGGGCAGGTATTGTTTCAGCTATGATAGATTCAAGGCCTTTGGAAACGCAGATATCCAACACAGATCTTGTTCCCGAGTAGTGCATTTTGGTAGGTTCGTCTGGTGCATGAACAGAGTAGCCTCTATTTTGTGTGAATTGATAAAGGACTGTACCTTGTTTATTGTTTCTTGATGGGTTCCAAGTTATGTGTTTGGCATTCAGGTCTCCTGCGATAATGCAATTTTCTCTATTGCGAAAAATGGCTGCTAAATCTTGTGAGCACATCGGTTTGCTTGGGCTTTTGTAGACTGATAGGATGGTTATTGGGCTATTGTTTCTTCTTTCTATTGTAATTGCAGTATTTTCTATGTAGGTGGTGTTGATGACTGTGGCGTGGTGTGGAATACTGGTCTTTATTAGTAGTGCAGTACCTCCTCCGGCATAGGTGGTTCGGTCGGTTCTGTGGATAGTATAATTTGCTATTTGAAGGTTTTCTGCGGGCTTGAGAAAGGTTTCCTGCAGGCATATGATGTCCGGGCTATGGAGGGAGATGAATTGTTTGAATTCTTCTTTTTTCTGTTTGATGCTATTAGAATTCCAGGAAATGATTTTGAGAATATTTCTGCTATTATCCATTAGTCGAGTAGTTTAAAGAGGGCTTGTAGCCTTTCCGCTGGTGTGGGTACATTTTTTGCTATGTTGACAAATTTTTCCAGAACGTTGTAGAGCTCTTGGACGTCTGGGTCTTTAAGCATCTCGAGAGGGTTGTTTATTTTGCGGTAGTTATTGGCTGATGGTTGGGTTGATTTGGGTGGTTGTACTTGTTTTGATGTAGTGGGTAGCTGGGGAAAGTCTTCCTCAGATATTGCAAAGTTCTGACGTGGAGCTGTTGTTTTTGGTGGCGCGGAGTTCATTCTTTTCCTCCAACTGTTTTCCGGTTTTGGCTGGGGTTGTTTTTGCTTAGGTGGGGGATTTGCTGGATTACGAGGGCACTGTAGATAATTGGCCGGATGAGGTCCGTCGCACAGGCAGCATTTTGGTGGAGTTTTAATGTCTTTTAGACATTCCTTCGTAAGATGATCGCCAGCACACTTAACGCACTTAGGCGCTCGTGTGCAATAGTTGGATGAATGAAAAAAGCCCTGACAACGGAAACATTGTGGTGGGCCATATCTCTTTCGTAGGGCTTCGACTGTTATTTGCATGCTGGCTAACTCTTTTACGTTGAAGATTTTTTGATTATCTTCGTTCTTCTCTAGGATAACTAAGAATAGGGGCATAGGTGCTCCCGTAGTCTTGTTCGTCATTATATATATCTGTTGCGCACAAAACCCTAGAAGTTGCAATTCTTCCGCAACATCATCAGTGGGCATGTCGACTGGCATGCCCCTAATAACTGCTCGGAGCTTTCTCTCTTCGGGGAGCATGTAAGTATGTCCTTGCAATTTTTGTTCATCCACATAGCGTCTTATGACGTGGTATGCATGTGCCGTCTGGGGAAAAATTTTTAAGCTTGTGCCGGTCAGTTTGGCTATAAGCTGGATTTTCGTCAGATCTTGTAGCTTTTTTAAAACCGTTGCTGGGTTCTGAATCTTGTCAATGGTGATTGGCGGAACAGTACTTCTTCTAGTTCCGGGTGCAGTGCTGGAGGTGGAGGGTCCAGTAGAGTGTTGTTGTGGTGTCCTTCGTCGAGGACTCTGGGGTGGTGTGGAGTTTTTTCTTGCCGTTGGGCTGGGTGGTGAGACATCCATCTCGTTTCCGGAAGTAGTTGGAACATCTTTGATCGTAAGACGATCGAATTTGTTGTAACATGGAGTGGCTTCGTCGATTTTCTGCTTTTTTGCAGAATATTCCAGGTTATTTTTTGAAGACTTCTTTTTTGCCTTGACAATGGTGAAGTCGTCATCCATTATCTTTTTACTCCAAGCTTGGGCGGTGTCGTCTAATGCGGCGGCGGCGGCGCGGAGTTCACTGCACCGTGCGGTGATGTATCTGTTCCGAGATTCATCTATAATATCTTCTAAGTCCTTAATATTTTTACGTTGCTTCTGGTCATCTTCGAAAGGATATTTAAAGAGGGCCGATAACGTAGCATCAGCAGCGTTGATAACTCGGGTCAGTGCTTCTGCAGTATATGCGTTATCCATCATCTGGACGATACTTTTGATGTTAAATTGATTATGAAAATTTTCATAATTAGATCGATCAGGATTCGAGTCTTGCTCCTTAATAGGATCTATCTTCGTTTTGAAACAAACGCGAGATAGATAGGAACGGGAACAGGAAAGATGAGATACGTCTTCACACAGAAAGATCTGCGAAACAAGTGTGTCGAGCAAAGGTTACTTCCTCCTTTTGTACAAGACATCTTGCAGCTCCGCAGTCAAAAGGGTGACGTCAAAAGGTGACGTAGGCAGCCGCCACAAATAAACAATCAATCAAACAAAATGATGTAATTGTTTAGTAAAAATGTTAAGCAAAACTTACTTATTAAAACTTCAAACCCCTATTACATTTCCAATGTTTTAAAGTATATCTAATATTTCTTCTCTTCATCAAATTTGACTGAAGCATCAATCGTGATCATCCAATGCACCATGGTTTGGCCACCCCTGCGTTATGGAGCAACAAAAAATGCAAATTAAACTTGTGTGTATTGCTACGTAGCAAAATTGACTAAAATGACACGAATATGATTGAAATATATGCACTAACAAAATTAAGAATATTCCACTGTAAATATATAATCCCTATTGTCTATGAATTTATCCGGAAATCACACAGACCTCTCGCAAAACGAGAATTCTCGTTTCCCGACGACAAGTTTTCTACCTTTTTTTTTGGGTAGCCATCATCTACTCAGTTTATATCAACGGTTCACCAAGATAAATGTTAATTGCTATTGTTATTTTACTTTCGAGCCCCTGATTCCGCAGAAGCAATTACTATCAAAGAAAGATAGTAATACAATTTATTTCCAAATACATTTTTATTTTCACAAGCAAACTATTCCAAATGACAAAGAAGTTTCTTATATTAACAACAGAAGCAATGAAAACAGACGATTCTGTCATAAAAATGAATCATTAAATTGAGTAATTAAAGAAGTTGCAAAGAGATAAATTATTAAAATGGATAATAATATTCTGTTTGTTTGGATATTAAAACAAAAGCAGACGATGAAATATTAGATTAATATATCTTAGCAATGTGAATGTACCTTAAGCAAACTAAATGCAATTATAATAACCATAATGTATTATGTTGTCAATCTTTTGAATCTAACACCATGCATTCTTTGTTTCATGCCCACGAGTTTTTGTTGACGTCATTTTCTAAAAATAAATAAATAAAAATAACAGGTTAGCACATGTTAATAAATACTTTTGGTCATAATTTCAATCCTATTTGTTACAGGATATTTCACTCTGGATAGTTGAATAACAATAGTATGTTTCGTCAACTCAATAATACGAGTATTCAACTACATTGGCTCCTTTAAGATTTACTTTCAGTTAAAGCATTCTTCAAAATTTGGCTCTTTCGACAAGAGTTTAAAATAAAATTTACATGGACAGTAAATCAAAAATCTTATTTTCTAAGCAGGGTTTCGAATCATTATATCTTAGAAATTTGGTTACTGGAATACGTGTAATGCTAAAATGCTTATTGTATAAAGGGTATGAAAAAAAAAGAACACAAAAATGGAATCTTATTAATAATTTATTTAGCACTAGAATCAAGTAGAGAAGTCTGTAATTTATAAATGTTTTATAGTTTTTTTTCTTCCTTTGACGGAAGAAAACCTTTCACCTGACGAAATTTAATTTTCCAGAAACTTAATAAGAAAGATGTACGATATATATATTATCAGAACCGTTTTGACTTTGAATTAGAAGAGAAAAAAATTAAGTTGATGTTACGGAATTAATTAACAGTTAATTAACGAAATTACTTGAATCAGAGTACGAAAAAAGAAATCACATTGATTCGATTATTTTGGCGTGACCGATAATGAAATTAAACATTATGATGGCTTATAGCTAGTTTCATATCGAGTGATGATTTGAAAACAGAACAAATATTAATTGTGATATGTTTCAAGATCTGTATATTACATTAAAAGAAGTATCTGTAGTATTTAAAAAAAGAAAAAGAGGAAGTGGGGAAGGAAGAAAATGAAACAGAAAATCGGAAATGAAAGAATTGGGAAATCAGATTAGTTTCAAAATACAATTAAAAAAATAACTGTTCGTTAAAAATAACTGCTGATGTTCGTTGTCTTTAAAGAGTTTCTCCATTTTTTTTTGAGGATGTGTCATTGGATTTTTTTACGTTTTATGCATGCTTAGTTCTATTTAACTAAGTTGTTTTCTAGATTTTTTTTATTTAATTAGTATGTTTTTTTAGATTTTATTAGTTTTATAATTTTTTTAGATACTTATTCATGCATATTTTTGCTGTTTAATTGAATTCGGTTAATACTTGTACAGTGGTTACTTTCTTCTCTTTTCTATGGTTGATTTTCTGAATTTTGCTGATTTTTGGTTTGTTACCATATTTTATTATAATGTAATTAATTGAAGTGTGATAGTTTCATCAGCAATAACGTTAAAAACACACATTATTCCATTCCAAAGTATAGAACAATATTAATTACTTTATTTCCAAAATTCTAAATTTTGCTTTTCTTTCACTGGGCTTTCTCTTATATGTTTTCAGTTACTTAATAGATTTTTGTTTTTACATTTTAATTTCAGTTTGCATAATTAATAATAACAATTTTTATATGAGTTATATTATTTTAATTTTATTCATTAATGATTTCCTTAATTATGGAGTTTCTTAGACATTAATGAAGAAAATTTATGATTTATTTGATTAATTTGTTTATGATGTGATATTTTGTGCATTATCATATTGATCATTTGTTTATGTATGTATATATATATATATAAGCTAAATAATATATATATATTATATATATACTTTAATGATATATATATATTATAAAAGTTTTGTACCTTTTACCCGATGTCGAGAAGTCTTAACATTTTCAAGGGATTGTTTGTTGGCCACAGCAACGGAGCGACTTATTGTTCGGAGCATAGATATCATGTCAGAAAATCAGGTCCTTGGAGGGATTTCTTCAACTGAGGAAACAGGTCGAAGTTACAAGTACCCATATGAGGTAAATACGGTGTTTTCCCAAGACTTTCCAATGCCTCCGTCGCGATATATTAAATACGTTGTGTGTCACATACCAACGAGCGTTGTCATGCAACAAGAAAGGGAGATTATCTTACAATAAACGTGAGCGTTTGCGCTACATAGTTGGAAGCATAAGGTGCTGTAGAAATAGCTGTGTTGATATTTCTCCTTCACGTACCGCACGCAAAAGAATAATACATATTTTCTACTTCATGTACCCGCATGCGGAAGGATAATATCCTGACTGTTTTTTGCCACAATTAGTATAATCCAGATTGGGTCTCTGTTAGATTATCTGAGAACGTGGCGAACGCAACTGACACCAATAAATCGACTGACGCTTTAATTCGGCTCGTGCCCACGAGTCATCAATGGTTACAATACTGAAGAATTGCATCTCTTTCATGATGGGATCTGTCATGATGAAAATCAGCTTTTGCATACCGGTGCTATTTCGTTTATCAGCGAGTCGATATGGAATCCAGTTGGACGGAACTTTTCTTTTGTTAAAATATTTCTCACCCGTGTGGTGACCGGGTGTAACCTCTGTAGCTCATGCATGTCGTAACAGGCCAATAAAATGGGTGCTCGATGTCTAGCCAAGCACCCTGCTCCTGGGAATTTTGTCAGAGGACCTCAGAGGATTGTCATCTTTAGGTGAGTATATCTTAAGTCACCCTTGTGATCTTTTTCCTTTCCCTGGTAAACATGGTTGACGCGCCCCCGAGATAACCTAGCGATTCTTTCCTATTTTCGGCCCTCCTTGTCAAACGTTTTGTCTTTTTTTCCATAGTTTATTCAAACATCTAGACAGCAGTTACATTTCGTTTGGCGCAGCTTAGTCATATCTGGTTCTTGTACAATTAATTTTTCCTTTCACTCAATGTTAAGACATTTTTTCAGTATGTGGTACAATTTTGATGTCAGAGTCTTAGTGCGTGAATAATTTCTGGATATATCTAAGGAGAGGAGATCATTCACGATATTAATCTTATGTTGAGGAATGTATGGCCGACCTTTGTGGTATATTAACGCAGATTCATTTCAACCCGAACAAAAAAGCTTTGACCGATTGCGAAACTTTCCCATAAGGTAACGCAATATTGCAGCAGTCTCACGTAATTTGAGATAGCATACAGATGTATTTTTGCCAAAGACACCTCGATTTTAATACACGAACGCTGATCATATTTTGTAAATATGCTTTAGAGAGGTAAACACGATATACTTCTCTTCAACATAGCACAGCAACTAATATTCTAACTGGAAAGGCTTGTTTATGCAATCTACACATCGACAACAGCTCCACCTTACGGTTCACATATCCTGTTTGCGCATGCCCAATCTTCTGCGAGTTTCTAGAGTATGTTGCTACTACTATATTTACAGTCCTGGTAAAATAAATTGTGTTTGGACTCATTTCTGCTTAAGTTTTCTTGTAGATTTGTAAAACGAAATGAAATTAAATAATTACAACATTTGTACATTGAATAAATTTAGTTTACAACATGTTTTATAGATGCATTTTATTTGCATATCATCCTACGATAACCACATGCAGCTCATGAGCATAGCAATGACCACTTCTGGTATGTATTAAAATAAAAAAATCGAGATAAAAACCAACGTTTTTATATGGTGGAAAAGTTTATTAAGAGAAATTATAGAAATATAGTTAAGACTTGTCGCAAATGTCTAAATATTGCATTTCTAGGCGAGTAAGAACGATTCCCAAAGTTTCAGAGCTCTAGCTTGATAGGAAAATGGTTAAATTAACGATCGAACATTTAATGGTACACTGATACACACACAGACACACACCAAGTGAAATATAGAAAAACTTCAAAACTAACTAAAATTAATTAATTCATCCGGTAAATTAAATGGTTTGAATGCAGTTTAGCCCAACCAACCTTGGCAACAACAAATATTTGACGATGTTTTGCCAAATGTGGCTACCCTGGTCCGTTTTACGGACTTAACGTTCAGTCAAAAAAAATCGCTAGGTTTGGCAATTTTTGAAATCGCGCCAAGTGGTTGGGTTAAATTGCATTATTAAAAAAATATTGAAATATTAGTCAAAACTTGTCGCAAATGTCTAAATATTGCATTGTTAGGTGAGTAGAAACGATTCCCAAAGTTTCAGAGCTCCAGCTTGATGGGAAATTGGTTAAATTAACGATCTAACATTTGGTGACAAGTTGATACACACACACTAAGTGAAATACATAAAAAGGCTGTAAAAATCAATAGGAATTTGTGAAATATATTGTTATATTCGTGTAAATGTACAACTGTTTCAAAAATTGTTGATTGAAAAAAAAGTTGTTAATTTTGAGGCATTAAAATAATACTTTATGGATACATTTATCAAAAAATTACGAAGAAATGTTTTTTTTTTCCAAATAAGTTGTAATGAATTGTCCTCGTTATTGTAAAGAGACATAGCAATGCAAATAATATTCAGTTAAATATCATTGACCAATTTATTCACTTTGAATAAGTAACTTCAAAACAAATTAATAATGCGGAGAAGTTTATTAATCGCGTCTCTAATCAATATTATAATAAGGAATCCCATTTATCTTGGAAACACTAAAAAATCAAATCGAAGTAATTAAATACCGAGTTAAGTAAACTTTTCTAGAGACGAAATCTGAGTCAGCTCTGTGTATGTACTCAGAGTAACTGGAAACAATATTCTGTTTCCATAAATATTTCCAATTTATCTCTATCTCCTTTTTTACTCACTGTAATTCCTTTCATATTGTAGAGATCCTTTGAATGTCAAGGTCCTTTCACATAGCGAGTTTCTCCTATCAAACATTGAAATAAAGTAGCTTCAAATATTAGTGAAATAAAATGCGCAAAAGAACTTGTTAGATAAAGTTACTTATTTCTAAGACGTACTGAAACTGTACCATTTCTTGACTAGTTTTTAAGGTTAATAATATCATTTTATAATTTTAAATTATAAAAGCTATTCTATGACTTTATTTTATAAGCTTTTGTTCATAAATAAAAAATGTAGTATCTTCAAACAATTTTTCAAAGGAACATGTTTAAATCTTAAGAAAACAACAACTAAAAACAAAAACTTATATGCTGCTAGGTTAGCACAAATGTAACTGTTGTTGATGACAGATGACATTGATGATCTAAGTTGGAGGTAAGCATTGCGTGCTGCCATCTCTTATCAGGCACCGAAACTAATTTAACATTCAATCAAAGGTTTAGATTTGGTTGATTTTTTTTAAAGTTTAGATTTGGAAGACTTTTTTTAGGTTTAGATTTGATTGCCATTCATTTACTAACAGCCTGAAATTTGACTGCTAAAATTTCGAGATGTTGTTGCCATTTTGCGTTGCTTTGTCACAATTATTGTCACTAAATTTATAAACCAAGAACACTGGGAAACCAAGCAACAATCACAACAATTGATTGAATCCTGTGAATATGGTCTACAGCATTGAAGACAGCAGGAAATTTAACGACAATGCAAATGCCATCTGATTCATGGACTTCTTAGAAAAAGAAAAAATAAATAAATAAACTCTAGAAACTGAATAAAAACAGACTACAGTAAGTAACCTCATTTTTAATATTTCATTCTACATTCCTGAAACGGGTACATTTCTAACACACCCTCATTTTCCAGCAAAATATGTTGAACAAATTCTTCTTAAGATCAGGGGCTATTTTCTTATATTTTTAGAAAAGAAGTCGGAGCTCCTTTGCGTATAACTTGAATTATGTCAACAAAAGTACTTCATTTCATTTTAGAAACTCTGTCGAAAGAGTAAACACACATCAAAGTATCCTATAGCTGTAATCAAAAATAAAACCCTGTAGTCTCAATAAAGCAAAACGTCGTTCTTACGTAAACACAAAGTTTTCTCAGAGTTTTAATCTAGTCTTATTAATAGCAATTTCGATCGAGAAACGTGTCGCGAATGTTGAAAACGACGAAAAGGAAGGAATATTTCTCCTATAAAGTATCAGCAGAAGATGCAAATATATATATAAAGGGAAACACTAAAAAAAGAAACCATTTTTTTTACTCTTTCTGGCAAACATTCTTGGTAGATACAACTCTTTGTAGGTGTACATGATTTTTTTCAATAGTTGTTTTCTGCTTGAAATGCATTGTTTTTTTATACGTACCGAATTTTTTCGATACCTTTTTTTACTTTTTCTGCTTCTGTTTCTCTGTTTTATCCTGGCAATGCTTATGTGTTAAACGATTGTAAACTTCTCGGATACTTGCGACAGCTATAGTGATGAGGAAAATCGACGGAAAGAGAAAGCAAAATTTTCAGATGGAAACAAAATAGGCATTCATAAAATTTCGAGGATTTGGTTTGCTTGAGTAATGACGCCTCAACAACACTACTGTTTACTTGAATCATGGAAAATCTATACATCCAATGAAGAAAGAGACCAAACAGTATCGTCCCGCTCATGATGTAACAAAATATTTAAAAACCATACAAAATTGAGTTTTTTTTGGTAAATTTGTGACATTGGGCTATTCGCGGTTTCTCTTCACTAACCTTGGAAACTTTTAATTAAGATTGATTGCTTTCGCTAAACAACTTCTGTCCAACCAAAAATGAAACGTGATACGTAAAGTTAGTATGTAAAGCAGTTAGGAATGAAGTGAAGCGGTTGAGTCAAGAATTATATAAACTCCGACTGAAAGTAGCAAGTGTGGCTGAAAGAGAGGCTGAAGGAGTAGAGAGGTTGAAAGAGAGTCTGCGGGAGAAGTGAAGCTGAAGTGGTAGATAAGAGGAAAGAGGAAATAGAGATTGAAATAGAGAGTTCGAGTAAAGATTGTTGCTAGAAGTATATTTCCTACTATTTTCAACAGTTGATCCGGAGTTTGAGTTGCAGCCGAGGAAGGATTAGTGGTAAGAGTCTGTTAGCTTACTTTTGGTGGGTTAATTTGAGGTTAATAGAAATATCACCCGGGAGAGCATAGGGAGTAGTTGTCATAGTAAATATATGTTAATAAATTGTTTAAAGATTGTTCTGCTGACTCTTTGTTTATTTGTGTGGTAGTGTTTAATAACTGAATCTAGTGATGGCACAAGATGAAGCCCGGGTCGGGCGGGCGTCACAAATTTAGGAGTGAAACTCTGAAAATGTTAAAAGGAGCATATGACGACTAAGTTTTACCACAACCCTAGTTCTACAAGTAGATCGTGCGCATAAGAACTGTGTACAGAATTTAGAAAACAGACTATGCATTGGATATCGTAAATGTGACACAACACAAACTCACCGCTGCCAAAGAAAATTTGGTTGCACAAATCACCAACGAAAAACTCTTGATTCTGTTCTTGAACTCTAAAGAAGGGTTTCAAAAAAGAATTTGTTTCATGTGGACAGGCAATTAATTTATAATTCTACGTCGAAGTGCTCAAACGTGAAAGGAAGAAAGTGAACTACATCCACTCGGAGATCGCCATATTGTAACGTCGTGACCCCAGAAATTGTGGAATGGATCAGTAGCTTAAAGGAATCACATAGCTTAAATAAAATTACTTCTTTATTGTACAATTGTATGAGTTATACTCAAGTTAGAAGGTGTTTTCGCCTCGTTACTCTTCACACAAAGTCTCCAACAAAATATCTGATACAAGATATTACGAATAGGTACCTATTCACATGAATTTACTCTCTAAAAGATAGAGTTCACCAAAATCGCAAGAGCAGGAAATAGCCTAAATCGCATTCTCTTTATGCTCACTCCTTGCGGCATCGCCTTCTTTCGCTCTCTCCACCAGGATCCCCCCTTCCTATAAGTCCCTTTTAAATCCCAGAGTAGAGTTGACTCAAGACCCCTCTTCGAGTCCTTTTCATTTTTGATTAGGCAGCCAAATTTCAATGACAACTTCCGTTTCTGAAACACCATTCGTTCTTATCGGCCAATACCAAGTTTAACGCACGTGCATGCAGATGTCGGACGTCAATCAGTTAGGCTATAAATCCCCATATGTACCTATGACCTGGTTCACAATCCCTCACAAAGGTGAATCAACCCGCCACAGAGTCAGGTGTTCATGAATGTAGCTAACCAAAGTAGATGACCCCAGATTTGGCTTATTTATTGCTTTGGAGTGGTATACTTTTTATTACGCCTTTGAATGGGAAGTTGGAAAACACAAAAGGGAGTTCAATGCAATAGTCTCTAACGGAGGTTTATCTATAGCCAACGTTAAAATATATATATATATATATATATATATCAAATAACGTCATATAAAAGCTCTTAAGGTTAGTTGAAGGGAAATATGCCGGAGAAGCCTTTACAAAATATATTCTATGACATTTTGTCAAAAGTCTATGGCATGAATAAGTATAGTGATTCTTTCTTCTTGTTAACTTGGGGGAATTCTCGTTCTTAAGGGTGAATTTTTAAATTGAAACTCAATATTCCAGCAAGCAATCATAAAACATTTTTAATGAGGGACCACGTCGAGCCTAGGGCCGCAAAACGTTTCCGATGTTCTCGAAACGTTCTACTCTATAACTGCTATAGTATACATTGCTTGGTAAACAATCAGCGAAGTACACGATAATTTATAAGTGAACGCCAATAAAAAGTGTCAGAAAATTATTCGGCATATTCTTAGGAAAAAAAAAACAAAAGTAGAAAAGAGAAAAGTAAAAAAAAAAAAGTAGAAAAGTAAGAACGAGGCTATGATTTATGGGGCCGAAAGAAGGATTTTCAATTTTTTCTGCCAATTTAAACTCACTAAACTCCTTATTCACATTTGTATGGCTCATGATATTATCTTCCTAAGCAGTTTTTATTTTGTTTGATATTATCTTCGTAAGCAGTTTTTATTTTTTTAAAAATCTGCAATGTAGCGTTTTCCTTCGCGAGAAGAAACCAGACAAAGCTCCTCAACTCGCAGCTGTCGGGATTCAGAATGGAGACACTCATTTCAACACGACCTATAACGAGTATTTTCAATCGATTGGGACAAATGAGCACGAAATCTGTTTTTGAGTCCTTGATCTCTTGAATGTTTTTGAGCTAACTGTATTGAAAAAAAAAATATGTTTGAGCATCAGTGGTTCAGTATTCTTGATTTCTAGAAAACCCTCGAATGTAATAGTTTTTGTTGATAATTGCTGCAGTAAGCATATTTCTTCTAATTATAAAAATATAATATTACATATTTTTTTATTTATTTTCAAAGCAAAACTTTTTTCTGGAATAGTTCTTTGTTTCAAATAACATGCATTCGTAAAACACGATATTTTAAGAAACGTCACAACCAGATTTTGGGATGATTACCTGTATTATAAAGTCATTTTACGAAACAGATGATATCACTAAAGAATAATATTTAAGAAATTGATTAATGCAATCCTTTAATAAAATAACTTTGTTTGTAAGTGTTTAACCTAACTGTTGAGAATACATATTTAAGATCTATTTTACTCGTATATCTTCATTTTACAGCAATAATGGTTATAACTATTTTGCTTAAGATTTAATATAATTTAATATATTTAATTTTAGAATTTAATATAATTATATTAGATATTTAATTTAATAATGTATCGTTCACTTTAATTTGAATATCTGAACACAGTTTTGTCCACTTTATATTTTATCGTTTGCTCCTATATTAATAACTGTACAGAAGAGTAAGTAATATTTTGTTCAGATTTTAAGATTAATAAAAATGTCTTTTGTTTCTTTTAACATAGGAAAATGTCTGTTTTAACATTTATGGTTTGCTTTAATTTTTTTACATACTAAATTTCGTAATTTGACATTTATTGCGCAATCATTTGCTATCAATGTTTATTGTCCAAAGTTGGCAACACTTTAATTCCTTAGATGTTTGTATGAATTAACTGGGGCGACAAGATGGAGTTGGAATAAACAATGAAGTAAGATTCGCGGAAGGCCAATTTTGAATGAAATAAAAATTAAGTTGAAGAACCTAAAACGTTTTCATTATGTCAAATTTTAAAGAAAACCAACAATGAGTGCGAATTTGAAGAAACGAAATTTGTTAGAATTATTTGACAAAATAAGATAAATCTTTGATGATAAAATTTGACGTTTAAATTGACTTATGTTTTAAAACTGAACTTACTGTATTCCCAATTATTTCTATTTTAAGTACAATTTTCATTATGGATCTCTGATGAACTCTAAACGTTTAAAGGAATTCTTGACAGTTGAAAGAATTTAATCAATATTTACCCTTTAAATTAATCCGATTAAATGTATTTTCGTTTTTCGAATCGAAACTTAATTAAGGCATTCTTTCAAATTGATATTCTAAACTTAAAAAAAAGAAATCTTTTTGTCATAACTTGCAGGCGTTTTATCATAAAAACAGATTAAATTCTATCAATATATATATTTTTAAATGTTACTACTATAACACTGAAGGACATAAAGTTAATTTCGTTCCTTTCATTTAAAGTGGTTATCTTTTTCGATGATAAAATTTCTAGGAAATAAATGGAACAATGAAAATAATTGTATTTTAATTCTTTTTCCTTAATTGTATTCTGTAAAATAAAGGAAAAGTCTTCTTACTCTCCCCCCTAAAAAAGAGGGTGAGGAGACGTAATGCCCTTGATTGGATTGGAAGCATAATTATAAAAACGAAAAATATTCACCTGCGATGAATAACACAGAGTAGTGGCATCATGAGATTACCTTGCGTTTTTCAAATTAAAAATAATGAAATAAAAATTCCAATTACTTTTTAGATAAGCACTAAATAGTGGGATTTTCGGGAAGTAGTATTTAAGAAAAAAAATAAAGTATTTTCTTAGAAGAGCTTCTATCGATAAGTGAAAATTAAGACCAGCTAATTTAAGTGTAATTCTTAGAAGGTTTAAAACACTTAGACATTAATTCAAATGTTCAAATGTAGTTACGTTTTATGCAATATTTTGAATGGTATTCATTAGTAATTTTCTTAAAACAAAAGTTAAAACAAAGTAAAATTTTCAATAAATAATAAAATAATTATAATAAAAATAAAAAATAATAATTAGATAAATAAATAAATAATAAAAAATATATAAATAAGATAAAAAAAAAGTCCGGGTCGAGCTCAGGTCCATCCAAAACAATGCTGAGGTGGAGCAGTCTGTGCGACAAATCTTGTAATGCAGGACACTGAATTTTACCAGAGTGGTTTCTGCTGATTTCGCACGAGGACAATATCTCAATGTCAATTGTGACTATGTCGAAAAATACTGCAAGGTATATAGTTCATGATGGTAGGATTTCTTTGGCAATAATATTTCCTTGTGAAAAAAAAAATGAGGAAACTTACTTTCAGAACATCCCTCATAGTTCATTTTCTTTTATTATTTAAAGAGATAACCGAAGAAATAATTAGCTCAAAGTGAAATCATGTTGTGAGCTCATATAATAATCAAATCTACAAATTAATTCATTTCTCCTAAGGTACATTTTTCTCTTTAATTCATACAATTCAAAGATACAAAATTTAATCATTAAGGAAATTTACCAAATTAAAGTCTTGTTAAATTTAGTTTTTTTAGATGAATCCGTTGTAAAACACTTGCAAGTTTATTCTATCGCGAGAGGATTTATTTTCTTTCAAATCCTACATGTTTGTTTGCATTTCAGTTATTTTCGACTTACGATTTACCCCCAAAAACAGAAAATCTAATTGAAAACTTAATTATTGTATACATCCTGCGAAGACAGCTCCTAATATATATATTATTTACGCGACTTTCTTCTTGTTAAAATTAAGATCTACGTGGCTGACATTATACGTTAATTAACTGAGAGAGGCTAATTTGATCACAGCTTGCTTCCGAATTTTATTTGGGCAGTAAATTAGATATTTATATATATAGAAAAGGAGAAAAGAAAGAAAAAAAAAATCACAAGAAAACGCTCGCAGAAATTAGTTTATTGTTCATTTTTAATCGAAACCTCTTGAAAGGAAAATTAACATTTTCATTAAGAAATCTGAGTGATTGTGAATGACATTGTTCATGAATTAATCATAAGCTAATATTATAGTTAATATCTCTTATTTGATCAAGTGTTATACGAATATGCGTAAAAATATAATACTTTTAATAACATTAAATAATGATGAATTTGTTGATTCTTAAAGTTAACTGAGGCGCTTCGATAAGGAAAAATTCAATTTTTTATATGCCAGATTTAAATAATGTTCACCTTATAAGACTAAAAACGATGTAAATCCTATTTTAACATTCAAGTTGAGACGTTGGACTATTTACAATTTTCTTTTTACAAGTCTCGGGGACATTTCGGTAAATTTAATTTTATAAAATTACAACTCCTTACCAATGAAAAGGAAACGTAGTTAGGTAAATTAGACGATGGAAAGAAGATCGGTTAATTGAATTAATGATAGTGATATATAAGCGAAATAATTTTAAAAGAAAGAGATAGGAGATAGAGAGATAGCAACAAGCTGGTATACTTATTTGTAACTTGCATTGAATCATTACAATTAATAAGGTGGATTGAAGTGACTCTTACCACCGCATTCGACGTTAACTGAACTGGCAGTCAAATGAAGAAACCTGGGGTTTCACCAAAAGTTCATTTCACAGTCGCGGGTTCATTCTTTAACTCCAGTTCTGGTGAGGAAAATTTGACCGAACTGAATTCTAGATTAGATTTAACTGCGGTTTCTCTGTAAGAGATTTTTTGCATGTTTATAATTTTGTGTATGTATGCGAACAGTTTTGGATTTCGTTTCATTTCAGCTCTTACGATGCATAAAATGAAGAAAATTTCTTTAATGGCCCAATTAGATTGTTTAGAAAAATTGGAAACCAGAAGAGAGAGGAAAGTTAAGTAGAAGAAACGATTTATTTGTAGAAATGTATAATCACGAGTTTCGGAGAAGATTTCACTAAGCAATAGAAAGTGCCACGGAATTGACTCTACTAATTCAAGACAAATTACAGAGAAAAATCACTTTAAATAATGCCTTTAGTCGAACAGGTTATGATTGCTTAACGATTTTACTCTGTTGCATGTATGCAACTAGCGATTGCAGACTTGACAAATCAGTTGAGGTCACGGGATTTATTTTGACGAATGAGATTCAATCAGTAACCGTATATTAGGAAACTCGGAGTTAAACAACCGGATTTAAAATCATAGTTGCGAAATGATGTTTTAAACCGGTGGTTTACTTTTTCTTGACCTCGGTTTCCCTACACCGGGTTTCATAGTCCGGTTCAATTAAAGGTAAATACACCCTTTAGTCTAAGTCTGAAGATTCGAATCTGTTATAATCGAGAAATGCTTGAATCGGAACGCATGATATGGTAAACTGAAACCATATTATTAAAATATTAACAAGGATTATCTGATTTAAGAGGTATTTGAGAGAAAGAGAGATGGAGCAATCTTTTGCTTTATATGTGTGCTCGACAGATAATAAACTGTGTTGACTTTTTCTGAGGTATCTTCTTTTTGATTGATTCTAAACTGTGTTGACTATTCTGAGGATCTATATGGATTTTGTTAACTTTTTGAGTATTTAATTACACTTTAAAATCTCTGTAAAGTGTTAAAAAATGAAGAAAGGCTAATAACATACAAGGTGTTTGTATGCTTGTGTGTCTGTTTATGTAAAGAAAATAACATTTATACACATTGATAATTATGTTTGAGTAACTATATAGTAAACAATAGCTATGATCACATATATGTCTTCGTGCATCGTGAGTAGATTCTTCTTCATTCATAGTTTTTTAAATGTGTAGAGTACTTATAGACGTAATAATCTATTCACTAACGTAATTATAATTTCAAAAATTAAATTTCAAAATTAAATAATTTTTTGAATTTTATTATTCAAGTTTAACATAACTGTATAATAAATACTGTGCAATATTTAAATTTTGTGAGTGTTTATCAGAAAAAAGATAAGTAAATTGTGAAGAAAACAGCCTCCAATTTATCAGCACTGAAGAGAAAGTAGATTTTGAGGTAAGTGTATCAGAATCTTCAAAAATCAAATCTTGAGGGGGGAAAAAAGCACATTTGCATATTTTCTCAGTGGCATGGCTCACTTGATTATATTATAAAAATTCAATTTTCGAATATTTTCTGTTTACTAAATACTCATAAATGATATAACTAGGGAATAAGTGAAGCACCTACTATTTTTAACGGAGAGAGGAAAGGGAAGTGAGGGAGCAGAAAATTTGGAACATTTAAATTTTCAAAAGATAGTTGGCAGCTTATTATGTATATTGCGTTGTCACGTCTCTTAATCTTAAACAAAAAAACTAATTTGTTACAAAATCTGCGGTGTTATTGACTATCATACATAGAGAAATATATCTAAAAAGTTCCATTTAGTTCACAGGCAAATCAATTTTTACGTCTGAATGAATACTTTAGTTAAAGTTAGTACGTTTGTCTGAAATGACAAATAAAATGTGAAGAGCTCTTACAAAAGAAAATAATATCAAAGCATCAGGAAGAAATGAGGCAATGAACTCAATGCTATTCTAGACATTTTTACTGAGACAAAAGGCGGAAAATGGAACGGCATCGTAAATATTTAAAAAAAAATATAAAATGTGCATATTGTGACATTTTACCCTATTTGAAACTGCCATCGCTGTTGATGTAAATGGGCACTTAACAAGTTTGAAGCACTCTCCATTTGCATGAGAACATAGATGTGCTGAGAATACTAACAATCATTTTCGAACAATTTCTTCAAAGGATCACTCGAATTTTCTTATCTTTTTCCATAATGCTCCAGCATTTCATTTCGCTTCGTTTTGTCATAAAACAAGTGTCTCTTTTATGCTTTATTTTACATTTTCTGTATTTTGTCGGTATATTTCTTTGAAATATTTCGAATATTTGTTTCTTTGTATATATTATAAATTTATAATAATATTACAATTTATTTTTATGTGTAACTGTAGTAATTAATATTAATATATAATTTTATTTACAAGGAAGTTGAGAGTCTTCATTTTGAATAGATGATGAGTTTATTTTCATTGCAACTAATAAAGAATTAAAAACACCAGCTCCCCGGAACGACAGAAAAGGTATGTCAAATTTTGATATTCTTAATGAGTAATTATTGACATACCTAATTCTGAAAAAATGAGAAACTTAATTTTAATTAATTGTTTTTTTGTTTCTTGACATGGCATCCCTGCCGGGATTACAGCTTGTGTTTTAAAATTTGAATATACAAATATAAGAGATTGAAGTGATATATTTGAATATATTTTGATTATCATATTTGATAAATTTGATAGTTGCAATAAAATGGCCACCGAAAACTCTGAACTAATTCAGTTATGCAAAAAGAAACGCAGAACAATAAGAACGTCAGTTACTAAACTTATTTCTAAAATTGAATTAGAAATTCAAAAAACCGAAGTAACTGCTGAAGAGAGCGAAATTGAACTTTATATAGAACAATTAAATGATAAAATCGATTCTCTCAAATTACTTGATTCTGATATAGAAAGGTTATTGAAACCTGAGGATCTGGATAAAGAATTAGAATCAGCTGAAGAATATCGAGACAAAATTGTAACCTGGAGATTCAAAGCTAATAAATATTTGCGAAGTTTGAATCAAAATAAAGATATTCACGACCCTCCCAATCCCCCCAATTATTCATCACATGAAAAGGATGTTAAACATCAAATAATCAACGTCAAACTACCGAAAATAATGATCCCAAAATTTTCTGGTAATATAAGTGAATGGCTTACATTTTGGAACTCTTACGAAACGTCGATACATAATAATACATCTTTAGACGACGTTAGTAAATTTAATTATTTAAAAGCCCATTTAACTGGAACAGCTTTGGAAACTATCGGCAGTTTCTCTATTTCTCACGAAAATTATGCTAAAGCTGTTTATTTGTTAGAACAGAGATTCGGTAGAAAAGAAACTTTAATAAACACCCATATGAGTCAGTTATTAGAAATCTCCCCACTTAAGCATTCAAATGACGTAAAAAGTTTGCGGCAACTATTTGATAAAATTCAGATTCATATTAGAAGCTTAGAATCATTAGGCATCGCATCAGATACTTTTAGTACTTTATTATCCCCAGTAATTCTAAAAGCACTGCCAAATGATATAGTATTTGAATTTCATAAAGAATTCTGAGGAGAATATTCCGTAAATGATTTAATAGAATTTTTAAACAAGCAGATTATCGCGAAAGAAAAGACGGAGTTATATTTAAAAAAAGAGATTCAAAATACGCACTCTCATATCCCACGAAGTGTTAATACCGTGAGTTGGCAAAAAGCGAAACCAAGTTTCGAGAGGGAAAGGGGAGCAGCAGATGTCAGTCAGTTGTTTGTTTATAATTCCGCAGCGAAATCTGAGTGTCTGTTCTGTGAAGACTCATCTCACACTAGTATTAGTTGCGAATTGGGGAAAAGTTTACCGCTCGAACAGCGCAAATCGATGTTGCTTAAAAAAGGTTTTTGTTTTCGCTGTATCAAACCGGGACACATAAGTTCTTTTTGCAAAACAAAAGTAAAATGTACGATTTGCGGGAAAAGACATGCTGATATTATGTGTTACGAAGAAAATAAACATTTTAAAAAAGAGAATCCCGAATTAAAGGAAGTTATTGAAAACACTACGCTTTCGAATAATAGTTGTTCTAGGGAAGTTTATCTTCAGACTTTAATAGTTTATATTAAAGAAAATAATTTGAAACATTTGATTAGGGTTATAATTGATATGGGTAGCCAGAGATCTTATATTACAAAATTTATTGCGGGAAAGATGAACTTAAAGGGGTTAGGTGAGGAAACTGTAAATCATGGTTTATTCGGAGGAATCGAACACATCGAAAAGCATCAAAGATATAATATTAATCTTTCAAATGTTGACGGAAGCTATAATTGTGCATTAGAAGTTTTAGATGAAAAGAAAATTTGTGCTTCCTTACCTAGAATGAATGATGATAATTGTTTGAAACAATTAAAAGATCTAGGTATTTTAATGAGTGATGCAATGATAAATGAGAAATCCTGTCTTTATGAGAAAAATTCAGGCGAGATTAATTTGCTGATTGGAGCCGATTATGCAGGGAAATTGTTAACGGGGAATATAAAACATCTTTCAGGGGGTTTGGTTGCCGTACACACACTCTTAGGGTGGACTATAATGGGTAAATCTGATATAAAGGCCCCATCTACAAATAGCTCACTGTTAGTATTGTCATTACATGTAAATGATGCTAAAATTACTGATCTCTGAAAGTTTGACACTTTGGGTATAGACGATAGTAGCGAAAAACGCTCTAAAACAGAGACCCAACAACTTGCTTTGAAACATTTCAGAGAAACCGTTAGCAGAGACAATTCTGACAAATATAAGGAGAATCCACCCTGGTTAGATAGACATCCTCCTTTACATGATAATAAAGAGATGGCCCAAAAAAGACTAAGAAATACAGTTCGATCCCTGAAATCAATAAATTGGTTAAATGAATATCAAGAAGTTTTTAATCAGTGGGAAAGAGATGGTATCATTGAACAAATTAATCAGAACAATGACATTTCTAAAGGCATAGGTGTACATTATCTGCCACACAGAGCAGTATTTAAAGACACATCAACAACTAAGGTAGAAGAGCCTTTAAATGGATTTGCAATGAAACTCAAAGACTCAATGTTTGTCTATAATTGTGTTTCAAACTTAAACTCTGTATCGGAGTTCGAACATTTTAGATCAGAATCTCAAAGATTTCTGAAGCCATCTAAATTTGAATTACGTGGATGGAACAATAATTACATTTCTGAGTTAAATGAATTTGTACAAGAAAGCTCAGATTACGAAAAAGAAGTACCGGTTTTAGGTCATGCATGGAATTTGAGAGACGACACTTTGCCTTGTGAACGGATTAAAACAGAAAACGAGGGTGAACCAATAACCAAAAGGAAAATTCTGTCTTTGGGACACCGGCTATTTTATCCCATAGGCTATTTTCCACCATACCGGCTTTTATACCGGCTATTTTCCACCATAAAATTAATCCCTAAATTGCTTCTTCAGGAATGCTGGAAATTGGGAATCTCTTGGGATTCAAAATTACCTGAAGATGTCATTAAAGTATTCCATAAATGGAAAGATGAGTCAATTTTCTGGAGTTACTCTATGGAAGCTCTGTATTGGATCAAGAAAGAAATCCCCTGGATGACTTTTGTGACCAACCGAGTTAAAGAAAGACGAAAACTGTGCCCATTGGAACCGTATGGAGAAAACGTCCCCAACAAGGACAAGGTTCCAGATACACCTGAGAATCATCCAGAAGGACTGGACGTTCCTGACTCTGCCCCTGCTGCTGCCAGAGCTGGACAGATGGTTCGACCACCATCCAGATTCAGTCCATAAAGTGTTGAGTTTCGGTTCTATGTGTCCCAAAACTCAACTGGGGGAGTGTTCCGAACTGAATACTTTCCCATCTGAAACCACGTGACTCCCGCCAGAGGACGCTGTTGTTTGGAGTGAGCAGCGTCAAAACAGAACACTCACTTGAACTTGAACTATGAACTAAGAACGAGAGAGAACGCTTTTTGCTCTATTATGTAACCTGTGTTGTGTCTTGTAGTGATGTGTAACTGTAGTAATTAATATTAATATATAATTTTATTTACAAGTTGAGAGTCTTCATTTTGAATAGATGATGATTTATTTTCACAACTAATAAAAATTAAAACACCAGCTCCCAGGAACGACAGAAAGGTATGTCAAATTTTGATATTCTTAATGAGTAATTATTGACACCTAATTCTGAAAAAATAAGAAACTTAATTTTAATATTAATTGTTTTTTGTTTCTTGACAAAACTGAACATTTTTACGTTCCTTCCCTTACATCTTCTTCAACATACGGTGGAGAATTACTTATCAAATAATTTCGAAGACATTCTGCGTCTTCCGTGAATTTAATATATTTTCTAGCCACTTCTTGATGTTGCGTTTTCCCTGTCACACCAGTATATATACTCTCTCTCTCTTTTACATCAATCAATAACTCGAGACAACATTGGCTCTTTTGCAAATTTTTATTTTATCAACATAACACCTTTTGTTAATCACCATTTAGGGTGATACAATCGTTCAACGCTTTTCCAAATCTCCCCATTTTTCAGCAAGAAATCTTTTGCGAGAGTAATGTGATAAACAGCTTTCTGGATCATCGACTCGTTGCTGTTTTGTTCCATCGAAAATCCTTGTGGCACCCACTTGGAAAAACCTTTTCACTTCTAAAACCTTTTCAGTAAATACAACTTCCATATGATATCTGGTAATCATCTCAGCAATCTCACGGGCTTCACTTTACGATCTTTCATTATAATTTTGTCCTTCACTCTTTTCGGTGTAACAGCTTCCACAAGGTCTACCCGAGCGTTCCGCGTCATTTGTGTCGGTACGACCACGTTTAAACTCGTAAACCACCGACAAATCGTTGCTTTTGATGGACAAGAGTCAGGCCAATTTTCAATCCATTGTTTCAACTTGCTGTTTTACCTATTAAAAACAATGTTTTATCAGAACACCATCGGTTTTCCATTTTAAACAAACTACAAAATGACTTTACTCTCAACCTCGATAACTCAGCTGTTTCTGGTCGATCGACTTAAAATTTTGACACACGTTTCGAAGGTTCATTACTCTAGAAAGACCTGGTTATGGTTTACTACAGGCGCCATCTCTGGGTTAGTCTCAGGGTTATTGATTGATGTGTTATATATAAATATTGTAACCTTTCACTATTATTGGGTTCAGGGATTAAAGAATAGACTTTAATCAGGACAGCTACAAAACTGAGTTCTTTATTATGTTAATGAAGGGCTACAATATTCAGAAGGCATAAGAACAGCCAAGTCACAGTAATACAGCCCACAAGTAACACAACAATGTACTGATCCAGCGGGGAATGGAATCAAATTCAAAGCCGTAGGCTTTCATTCTTCGGCATAAATCACAGATCACCCGTAAAGTAACAGAGGCTGCGGGCGAGTCACAGGCTTCAAGAAATCTGAATAACAACTCCATTTTGCATTGTATATAGACGGCGAAAGTGGTGGGAACATTCAGAAAATGGGAGAACCGCCCGACCGGGTAATCAAATATCGCCAATGTATCGCCAAATTTGGCGACACGGCAACAAATTTGGCGACAAAATAAGTGCCAAAACTGTCGTCAACTAAACGATATCGCCTGTGTCCCATAGCAATTGATCTAATTCACATGTTTACAATAAACATTAATCCTGCACTATTTTCAAAAGCAGATAGTAATTTTGACATAATTTAACATTATAAATTATAAATACATTTTAAATTCCAAAATCGTATTATTATATACAGATAAAATTGAGACAGGTGAGGACCCTTTTTACATTGTTTAATTTTATTTCATATTCTGATTTGTTCTTTTTACATGTTTTCCATTTGGGTTTTACTCTTTCTTATATTCTGGAAATATTAATTTTATTGAAGAAAATGCATCGGGAATGAGCGGTAGCACCAATTCTCGTTTCACTATTTTGTCCCAAGTCTCAATATACATGCTTTATTTTGATAGATATTCGTTAGTCAAAAAATTCTATTCGCTTAAATGGCTATAATAAAGTCTGAATTTGAGACTTTTAACTAAAGTAAATTTTGTTTCAAAATAAACGGAATAATAATTATTTTAACAAATATGCGGAATAACTATAAGTTTAATCGTCTGCCAACATTTTAGAAAGCATTCCTGGTTAAATATGAGTTCACTAACTATAAGAGGAAGCCTAAAATTCAATACTCTTTCTGGCAACACTAATCCCTTAATTCGGCCCCATCTAACACCAGCATTTTGCGTGCATGAAACTAAAAAATGCATTTTACTTCACAAACCCATTCGCATAATTTTCGTATTCAAAGTGAATAATGAATTATTTCTGTGAATTCGACTAAAATAAGAGTTGCATAGCAAAATAGGCTTGTTCCACGTGGTCATATTTCTTTAAAACAGGCCAATTATTAAATTTTAACTAAGTTTTCTTGAGTAATTGTGTGATACACACACACACACACATATATGTGTATATATATTGCAAGGGTGTTTTGAAACTAATGGGAAAATTTAAGGGGAGATAGAAAACATCTAAACAAGCAATTTTCATTTACAATTCACAATTCATAGGAGGAGATCAAGCAGTGTACCGCTAGGCGGTGCTGTAAAGGAAAGAATGAAGTGCTAGTGTTTTTACGCATATTCATTTCTACCGAGGATTTCAGGAGGAATGGCGACGTATAGTAATCAGGAAAAGACAGAAATGCATTTTAAATATGGTCTTGCGCTCAGTCGTCCTTCTTCATAAAAGGGCCTGAGTACAAGAAATTATTTTGGGTCTTAAATGCTTTTAAAGGGGGAAAAAAATTACAAATGGAACATATGTAGCTAATGCGTGTTTATTTAATGCGAGATTTTGTTTCTTCTAATACATTAATTATTTCAGAAAAATTACAAAATTTTTAATTTCTTTTTCTATACTTAATTTAGCAACTGCATTTAATCGTTCCACACGCATGCTTGACTAAAAAGTTCAGTTTAGGTGGGTATATTCGGCAGTTCTGCGAATGAAATAACAAAAAATATCAATTTAAATCATCAATAATTAGTTTGAAATATATTAGATTGTCAAAATTTATAGGTCTACTATAATAATGTTTATGATAAAATGAACTCTAAGTCCCACACCTTATTAGGAATATTGTACGATTTTATGTGCAAGAGTACCTTATTTTGTGCGGTCCTTGACCATATTGGGATCAACCCATCGCGGGGCTCGTTACTTTCAGATTGTTATACGGCCTGGTCTTACTAATGATAATGATATGGAAGTCAAGACTGTAAAGTAATCCCAGCGTTTTCAACATATGCATTATTAATTGAAAGTGTCTGGATATTTCTATCACGCTTTAAAACGTTGCCCATGAGTTTCGAAAATCCTTATAGATAATAAACGCTAATTAATGTTAGTGGTAAGCTTAATGTTTTTCTATTTTCCAATAGAACAATCATCTTACAGCTTTCACGCATTTCTTCATTTCGTTCCTCAAAATTATTTTCTTATTTCCACTCACAGATTGAATTTTCAGGTATTTTGCTTCGCATATATTTTATCTTTCTCCTTACCATTGTTTTACAGAAAATCTTTTATCCTGAAACTTTAACGAGGAAAAATAATTTGCGTAAAACTAATCTATTATATTAAGTGGTTAACTTCGAAAGTACTTGTTATGATATGAAAAACTTTAAAACGACTTGGAAAGGTTAAAACTTTTAAGCATGTTTTTGTTCAAAACTGTGGAATAACACATCTTTTCTAGCTCTCAATCAATGAAAACATAATTTTCTTTCTTTCACTTTTTCAAATGGACTTACTTTAATAACTTTTACATTGAGTTAAAATGCAATTTATGGAATTACTCTTAATAGGTTATACAGAATCGTTATGCTACACTGTTGAAGTTTTTAAAAATTCAAACTAGTTTGAAAACAATGAGCTGACAATTAACTTCTATGTTTGCTGAGTATATACCAATATTAACAACATATCTTTAAAACGGCTTATCTATTTTAGAATAGGTTTCAGGTGATTTATTTCTTGACATTTGTCTTGCCACAGATGTTAAAGACATTAAGGAAATATAATCTAATTTCTAAGTTCAGCAATGCAATTCGAAATAAAAGTTAAAATTCATAAAAATAAATACAATTTAAAGTCACAATACCATTCTTATAATAAAGAATTGATTGGTTTGTACTATGACACACAAACACACACACACACACACACACACACACATATATACGAATAACTGAGACTTAGGCAAAACTTAATACAAATCATTTCCAATAACTACTTGCTTACTTAAGACAAGTCATTGTACATGCTACGAGCGACGACTCTTGAAACTTCTAAGGACTTATTGAACGACTCTCGCATAATTAATTAATTTTTATTATTTATTATTTAAAGATTTGAATACATTGGCTTAATGCTGATTTTTATTGAGTAAATGTAACTCTTACTATCAATGTTACGAATTTGTTATGTATTTTCTTCATAGAATTCTGTCACATTTATAAGGAGTAGAAAAACCTTTAGTATATTGAGCATGAATTTTTAAAACCTCAAAAGTGAAAACTTCTACTGCATTTCTGTGTAGATCACAGTGTATGAAGATCTGACAGATCTATTCTAATTTAGGAAAATATTCCTCAGAACGTTCCCTAACTTGCGTGGGAAAACATTTAGAGTTGAGTCTCGTCATTCTACAATCAAAAATTCAGAAATGTTTTTTCGGATAAAAAGCGAATATGGTCAGAGGAAAAATAATATGAGGTGCAAAAATTTCCTTGTGGAAAAAGTTTAAATTTTTTTTCTTCAACAAGTCAGGAATTGGATAAAAATTACATAAAAATGACAGTTAATAAAGAATCTAGTCATCATAAGTAAGAAAAAAAGTGAAGATTTTTCAATCCACCTGAAACCTTCTGAATAAAAACTAAAGTGTTGGGCTCATTAAACATGATCATAAGGTAGATAGACTCCAACTGTTTATCTACCTTATGATCATATATCTGTTATTTTATTCCAAACAGTTTCTCAGCTGGATTGAAAAGTTTTCACTTTTTCTTACATATGACGTAGATAATCTATAATTTTCAGTAATTTTCGTTTAATTTCTTAATCGCAGCAGAAGAAATTATTATTATTTACTTTTTAGTTTATTTATACTGTTTTTCCTTATAAAAATGATAGAAAATTTTAAAATCTTTAAAATGTAGTATTTTTTAATTATTTAAACTTTAGTTAATTTTTTTTAAAAAAAAGCATTTTAACAAAGCTAAAACTTTTTATTCGTAGTTTTATAATTGAATATATTAATTGTCACCCAAAATGATATAATGTGCAACATTTCAAGGTTCTTTCTTATCAAGAATAGATTAGAAGATATGGTGCTAAGCTGATAATATAAACATAAGGAAAAAAAGAAGACAGTCTTGTTAAGTGATATTTTATTATGCACCGAGCTGACTTGATATACATATAAAGAATGCTTCAAAAGTAAACAAAAATTCAGCATTGTAGATCATGATATAAGATGTTGAAATTTTATTCCACTTGATATAATTCATTCATTCATTTTTAAAATGTTTTCGCTTTATCCCACCGGGTGGAATCTCAGAAGATCGTACTGTATATTTCACGAAATATTTGTGTTTTGTGTTGATACTATTAAACATACAATTGTATGAATAATGTTTGAGTCAGCGTAAATTAAAAGTGGAAAATAAATATACATGATATGAAAAACGCTGATGATTGGAAGTCTATTAAATAAGGTTGTTACGAGAGTATAATTTTCTTAAAGTTAACAAGTCTATAGAAGTGGAAGACAAAAATTCCAAAGCATGGCTGTTATTAGATGGATTTCAAGTTTTGTGTAAAATTATATTAATGTGTTAAAAACATTACAGCTTTAATCGAGTATCAACTCTACCAGTAACAACAAAGAAGCATAGAAACAATCAGATTACGTAATATTTGTAACACCGTAATTTAACCTTTGCTCATGTACTGACAAACGGTAGCAGATGTACTCACATGTTCTTTTGGTTTGATGTTCGTGATGAAGGTTTATATAGGGCTCCCGAATTAGACTAATCTCCCATCTTGAGTTGAACCTGAATAACTATTTCCAATACCCTTTTTAAAAATGGATGTTTTAGAATGGTTAAATGATAATGGTTAGAAGCTCAAGCGCTATAGAAGTCAGTGACTTCGTTCTAGCAGAATAATGAGTGATGTTCGTGAATCTGTGTTTATATATGTTTTGCTGTCTTGTGTTGTGGAATGTGTCAAGTATTAAGTAATATTTGTTTTCTTAAACCATCCCGACAGTTCATTGTCACGTCACAAATAACAACATTGGAGGACCTACCTAACAAAATAATGTGCTCACTATCTGGGTACATAGAACACATAATATTTTTGAGCCAATAAGCCTGTAAATGCATTACAATACTTCAAATAAATTTTTAAGGATCTGTGAAAACCATTAGAGCAGGGGTCCTTGAAACTTTTTGATCATCGCCCCTATAATTTTCAGAAATATCCATAGACTACAAAGGTAATTTGGTGATTAAAATAAAACTATATATTGGTCTAAATATTTAATAAATCAGAAACAGTAAGTAAAGTAGCTCGGTTTTCTTAGGATAGATTGATTGCCTAGTGTTTCTTAGCAAGGTTCAGCTATATTGGGTTCAAATTGTCAATTTTAACCGTAAATCCCTTCGAAGCTCCACTTTAATTTATCTGTTTTAGTTAAAATTGATACATGTTGGCAGAAACCGGCTTCAACCATATACGAACTTGGAAACGCCATACATAAATTGACTGAGACTAAATTTCGTAGAAGTTTCACCTATTTTGGTCCACAAAGGTCAGATAAGTTTCGTAAGTTTCACAAACTGGTCTAGGGTCAAGTTGCTGACTACGGTATACTCGAAAACACATAAGGAAAAAGGAACAGATTGTTTTCTGATTTATTATTTTATTTTCATAAAGAATATAATATAAGTCAATTATAAAAATATTTTAAATTTTTTTACGTACGCGGTTAGATATGTGTGATTTGCGTATTATAGAACTGTTTTCCACTTCGAGTCCCAATAATCCTCATTTCGACCTTTGAGTCAGATGATGCCTCTGTTGTTAAATAGACCCCTAAGTCTCCATAAAACCACTGGCGACCCTCATTAGAGTATAAGTTACTATTAATTATTATTTTTGTAACTAATATTTTGTGAAAAGAATTCAAACATTATTTTTAAATACTAAATTTTGATTTCTGTAGTCTTCAGAATTCTATGAAACGAAAAAAATATTGATTGTAAACCTATCATTTTGAAAAAATACCTTCACATAACATTAGGAGCTTCATTTCATTTTCGGTTTAGTACTTAAAAAAAAAGATTTAGTACAAATACAATATACATTTTCATATAAAAACTTCTGCATTCAAGGCTTTAACCTTGGGTACAGAGGCTGTGAACTTCTGATGTTGATGTTTACGGTTTTAGGATATGCCGTAGATAGAAGTAATCAGCAGTTTGGCAAAAATAAAGCTCAATGTTCTGAGTTACACAACGGCAAGAAACGTTGAGGTCAAGCGCGAAAGGTCAAAAACGCTACGAGAAACGCAAAACTTTGGTTACTAACAATGTAAAGACGTCTTAAAAATAAAATTTAATTTTCTATCTCGATTATATCTTAGTAATAATAAAAACTTTACCCTGGGATAATAATTAACGATATTGATGGTAACTTCAATTTATGGCTTCCTAAAACCAAACAAATCAGTATAAATATCTGTAACTTAAAATACTGTGTACATAATGATTAAATAGTTTGCGGAATAAAGTTTATCCGCAAATATACATCTCGGTTATCTCTTGATATATAATGACTAAAAGTTTATGATACCTCTACGTATTTGTGAACCGTACCATCAGCTATAACTAAATGGAATCATGAAGCATTTGACCAAACACTTCTTTTTAAGTCGTTTGGTGTTCAACCCATACGTTCACGAATACTGTAGAGGTACTACAACAAACGACGTGCTGTTATGACAATCGAGTTAGTCTTCTGCTATCGTATCCCTTCAACACCAATATTCGTTGCACTTGCCACACGTCTGTCGAGACTCCCACATTAACTATTACTGTTATTTGATACGCAGTGTATCTTGAATAATAACACTGATTGCTCTACATAATCGTCCCTGATGACGGTTATTAATCTTTAAGAACACGGCTAAGTAGAAGTAGCATAAGAACACGGGTGGCGTGCTCTGTACGCCAGGTGTTTTGAGGTCTAAATATGAATTTTTAGTGACAATGTCTAGTAATATAGAAGTAATACAAATCAGTATATGAAAGAAAAACAAATTTAATTAAAACGAGTACGACAAAAATACATTGAAAACGCGATTGACATTTAATTTGCAGATTTAAAACGGATTAATATTACGTATTTAAAACAAAATGAAAGAAATTTAAACTCAAAATATTATTTCCATCATTCGTACAATTCGCTGCTATTTCTTGAACAACTATTGTAACTTTCCCAGAAATATTTGGTTATTTTTATATGATATCTGCATACAAAATTAGACCATTCAATGCAAATTGTAGTTGTGAATTTAATTTTCTTTCGCTCGCACAAGTTACACCATCCTTTCTTTTTTGGAGATTCTTCTAGACCTGCAGCTTTCAATTCGCTGAATTGATGCTTGATAATGTTTTTAGAACTTCTCGGCAAGGATGGGATCAAGTGTCTCTGCTGTAAATGCGGTTTCAGGAGCGATAATGCTAAATCTTTCAAAATATAGCGCCTATGCGTTATTGGTAGAGGACATTTGAAGCCTAATTTGGTTATTTGTACTTGCAATGTTTAAAAAGTTATAGAAAATCACCATAGGTCATTTTTAGGTTCTCCTGGCAACAATGTAAGTTCCTCCTAACTTATCTACAACATTTCCATCACTTTTTCCTTTCAAAAATAGAATGCAATTCCCAATTGGATCACATATTGAATCACAATGTATTCCCAATTGGATCACATATTGAATGATAACTAAATCTTGTAGAGAAAAAAAAGAAAACGTTGACCATAAAGAGATATTTTTGACTTAATTTGCTTAAAATTTTTTGTAAAAAGCACAATAAATCCTTAAATGAACATCAATACGACTGAAGAAACGGTACAAAACATATTACAGAAATAACTTATTCAATAACACCGGTGCGGGTAATTCCGTAAGCCAAATGAGACGTTCAAAAAAAAAAAAAAAAAAAAAAAAAAAACCGAAAAAGAACTGATCAAATTACCACCTTCAACTTTACAACTCAAGCACCTCACTCAATAAACTTTGGAATGAGGTTAAATAAGACACATATGTTAGTCTTTTTTACCGAGTGGAATTCTCAGTACGCTACTCACGTTCTTAGACTTGCGCTTCACGTTAAGTAGACTTGGCTGGCCGCAGGGTAGTCCATGATGGGAAAAATGCTTGAAGTTACAGTGGTGTCAAAAATTGTGAACACTTCTGGATATTTTTCCTTTTTTAACTTTGTAGGCTTATAGAAAATGTTACTTTTCACAAAACGCAAAGTCGTATATATCATTTTAAAGAGAAATTAATACTGAATTCAATGCAAAAAAGCAAAATCAAAATATTTGTAATACAAAAGAATTTAAGCTGCAATAATTATCAATATGTAATATACATAATGATGATTGCAGGAAGTTTTCAGTACTTGGTAGGTTAACCCTTTCTTTATATTACAGCTTCACATCGATGTTTCATTGAGCTGATGAGAGTTTTAAGCTCTTCCTTCGTTATTACCTGATGCCAGCAAAGAATTATAGTTTCAATCAGTTCTCTTTTATTTGATGGGTGTCTCATTCGGACAAGAATTTTCAAACAGTGCCTCAAGTTTTCGATAGGATTCCGGTCAGGACTGTTTCTTGACTAGGACAACAATTGAATGCTCTTTGTGCAAAACCACTCTTTTGATAATTTTGCCGTGAGGCAGGGAGCAGAATTCTACTGAAAAATAAATGAAGCATTGTTGGGAAAGAGATCCTTGATAGAAGATAGAAGTTTTGGTTCCAGAATAAAGTCAATGCATTTTCTGGCATTCAGTATCCCATTGATGACCTGAAGGCGACGTATACCATCTGATCATATGCATGACCAACTCATAACACTGAGTTCTACACCGTTGCCCCACTATAGTCAGAATGTATATATTCTCCTATTCTACATGTTACATATTTTTGTCTATCACTACCGAATAATGATATCTTAGTTTCCTCTCTCCATAAAATTTGTGACCACTGATCATATGTCCAATTAATGTGTCCTGTTGCCGGCTATAGTCTTTTTCTGCCCTGCTGCAAATTGAAAAAGGGCTTTCTTCGTGGAATTATACCTCTTCTCCTGATTGCTCTTGAATCTACAGATACTCCAGCATCATTTAGATAGCTTTTGATGGTCATGATGACAGTTTTCTGTTTTGGAGACAGAATCATTTTATTTTTCTGTCATCAACAGATGTGGTACACCTTTTTGGCCTTTTCCTGTTTTTCTTTATTGTATTTGGCTCCGATATAATAAACAAAACTTTCGGACTCTAGACGTAGTCACTGAACCACCTACTTGTCTTTCAATTCCTGCATACGAAGTACCATTTTCTCGTAATACAATAATCTTGCATATCTTTCTAGGTGTCCAATCTACTCTTTTATAAGATGTCATTACTTCTTGACTAAATATTAAATTTTTTTACAACAATACCTACTTGTAAATTGATTACATAAGAAACAGTCTTACTTCTACATAACAAAGCACAATAATGACTTGTTCCAATTGTAAACATGATGTCAGCTTCTGCTGGCATCATGTTTATAGTTGGAACAAGTCATTTGATTGGTTCCCAAGCCATTGTGGATTGTTTGATTGGTTCCCAGATCAAGAACAGTGATTAGGAACGAAAGTTAGTCTTTACAAACCACTTCAAACTGCGTTTGTTTCTTAGATTAAAGTATATATAGCTTTTTATATATTGAAAATATTTGAATGTTGTTTTTTGTATTGAATTCAGCATAAAATTCTCTTTAAAATGACGTATATGACTATGTAATTTGTGAAACATAACATTTTTTATAAACACACAAAATTAAAAAAACATAAAAATTTCTATACGTATCCACAATTTTGGCCACTACTGTACACTGTGGCTCATGGAATACTAAATTCGCTAAACGCTTTCATAGAACGTTCCCTTCGTCTAACTACAATTAGTATTTCGCATTCAAAGTGAGTTAACTGCCATCCTATAGTCATCATAATGTGAGAAAATATTTCATGTTAATCATCCGAGACAAATGCAAAACCATTAGAATGCAGCATTTATACATTTATTACGAAATGTTACTGCTATTTGGATGTTTGTATATTGCTATCCCACGACTTTTAGCCCTTCATCGTATGTGCATATGAAATACAACTGTAAAATATCTTACCAAATATTTAACAAACTAAAGATGTTTTAATGCATCAAATATTTACTGATTTCTGCGAGACTTGAAAAATCGTATCCTTGATTGAGTATTACATATAATTTTTATTTATATTTGTTCAGGCACTCTCGCCGCTTGGCGATAGCGTACTCCCACCGAGATCACTTGGCTCCCATTTCAAATTGTGGCAACCCTGGCGTGTGCCAGTGAAGGAGAAAATTGTTATTCGATGTTATTTTTTTTTGTATGAGCTAATACAGACCAACAAGGTACGAGGCACCAAGTCTCACACACTTATCGTAATAAACAATTACAACAAGTAATTGTCATTATTTCCAACATACAGTCCACTTACACTCTCTGAACAATATTGTTTTTATGAAAACTGTGTTTCAAAAATTAATGTTTTCCCTCCTTTTTGCAGTAATTGCTTTTTTTTACACATAATGATAAATAAGTTTTCGTCTAAGGCCTAAATAGAATAATAACGGACAATAAATTTAAATAAGAAATATAATTGGACAAAAACACAAAATCAATAGTAATTTATATTTTACGCATCTTGTAGAATAAGATAAACTTGCGTAAATTTGACAATTCTGATTAAATAAATTTTGATGGCGGCCTGAGAAATATTTCTGTACTTTCTATGTTTACACGAGCACATGCGTAATAATTCAGACTTTAACATTTTGAAGAGTATTTTTCTATATTTTCATTGAGGAGCATAGACATATTTTTTTGTATTAAATAATCATTTTATTAATTTTTTTGCTCCCGTGCGAAATATTGTACTGTTGTATACTTAAAACGCCAGGGTTCAATAATAACGTCAATATGCCAAAAACTATAGAAATTTTATTTACAGACACTTTAACTATTGAAATGAAAACAAGACAAAAAAATGGCGTCACTCGCTTGTGAACATTAGAATGCTGAATAATCCAATACACTTCGCGCGCTACTATTGCAGCGCCACCTGTTGCCACTAAGTAAAATATAAATATCTTACACTTATAATTTGGGAGGCTTACACAGTGGATTCACAACATTCTCCCACCTTTGAGTAATATTCTTTACAATTTACTCAAACAATACACAAACATTATCAAAATATAGAAAAATGAAATACATAAAACACTTACAGTGAAATTGAAATGAATTTTACATTACATAATTATTTATCATACATAATTTTACATTACATAATTATTTAGCAGGAGTTTTAACTACTCTACCACTACTGGTGGTTAAAGGAATCGGCTAATCCCCAGTTTTCACTACAGGTTTTCCAACTCTAGCCGATATAGTCTCTGCACTGGTCGTAACAACTCTGAATTCTCAGTTTTTATGAGAGCAAGTCTGATTTGCCCATCTCGACCAGGAATTACTTTTAGAACTCGAGCTAGATTCCAATACGAACGTCTTTTATTATTATCCTCAAGCAGAACAATTTCATCCACCTTAATTGGTTGGGTATTATAAATTTTAATAGATTGTTGTCGTAACTGTCCTAAATATTGACTTCGAAATTGTGATCTTAAAGTCTGGCGTAATCTATGTATGTATTTACATCTTTTATTTAGTTTACTTTTATCAATATTATCCACATCAGGAACATCGGATATTGGTGTTTCATGAAGGAACTTTTCTGGTGTGATACTTGAGTCCTCATCTAAGTCCTCTGAAACATACGTAAGAGGTCAGGAGTTTACAATTTGCTCGACATCACATAATACTGTTAGTAACTCCTCATAATCTAAAGACGCTCTGCCTAGAATTTTTCTTAGAATTGTTTTTACAATTTGAATTAAACGTTCCCACCATCCGCCCCACCAAGGAGCTGATGGAGGATTAAACATCCATTGAATTTTTTGTTCTGCAGCCTTAAAACGGAGACCATCCCAGTCAACGGTTTGCAGAATTTTATCGGCACCAACAAAATTTTTGCCGTTATCTGAATAAATTGTACGTGGTCGTCCACGACACGCAATAAAACGTCTTAGTGATTGCAAAAAGGATTCAGTCGATAAGGAAGTGACCAACTCTAGGTGCACGGCTCGATACACCGCACAAGTAAATAGTACGATGTATGCCTTTCTACCATCTTTCAAATACAAAGGACCGTCAAGATCACACCCTATGACTTCAAATACATTAGCATCGCGAACCCTATCATTCGGTAAAATTCCTGGGATTGTCTCACATTTTTTAGCCTTGAACCTTTGACACTTCCACATTTATTTATACAATTTCGTATCGTCTTACGTGATTTCAAAATCCAATACCTCTCTTTTAAATTAGACATTAACAATGAAGTACCGGCATGTAATAAATTATTATGTACACTTATTATCAATAATTTTACAATAGGATGATCACTAGGCATAATTACAGGAAACTTAAAATCATATTTATCATCCCTATAAACAACATTAGTCTTAGCTCTTATAAGACCATGACAGTCCATTACTGGTCTTAATTGTTTCAGTTTTTCATCATTTTCACCCTTAAAAGATTCTTTTTGAATCAGTAACATTAAGGTTCTTTCTCCTCTTTCTATTTCGTACAAAGATAAATCCTTAGAAAGATTTTTATCTGTATTTCTCACGTTATTAAAGAACCTTAAAATCCAAGCTAACATTCTGACTATTTTCTTAAATGAAGAAAAATATCTGTAATACCAATTAACATCCTCTTCACTTTTTACCAAATTTGTTATAATGGTTTTTCGAACTTCAGAATTAACTAATTCTTCCCTCGGTGCTTCATTAGACTTAGGCCAGTTTTCCTCCCTCTCACGCAACCAAATAGGACCCTCCCACCATTTACGTTCAATTAACTGTTCCACAGAACAACCTCTGGAGAGTAAATCAGCGGGGTTAAGAGTACCTGAAATGTGGTGCCACATAGGAGAAGTCAATAAACGTATTTCAGAAACCCGATTATGAATGAAGGTTCCCCAGTTTTGGTTACGGTGTATCCAACACAAAGCTGTAGTTGAGTCAGTCCAACAATAAACATCAACCTTAGGTAGATCAAGATCTTTAATTATAGAAGTGAGTAATCTAGATCCTATGCTACAAGCTAAAAGTTCCAGACGGGGAATCGTAATGGGTTTTAAAGGGGCTACTCTAGACCTTGCTTGTACTAAACTAATTCTCACCTCATCGCCTTCTTCCACTCTGATGAATACACATGCACCGTAGGCCTTTTTGCTACTATCACAAAATAAGTGTAAAGTTACCGATTTACTTGTAGATTTTAGTCCAAACCACCTACTTATTTTTATATCTGAAAGTAAATGTAAATTTTTATACCAAGACCTAAACTTATTAGCTAAATCTTCTGGGAGACTATCATCCCACTTAAGCTTAGAGTTCCATGTTTCCTGCAAAATCATTTTAGGGATTAACATAACAGGAGCTGTGTATCCTACAACGTCAAATATTTGGTGAGCAACAGACAAAACTATTCTCTTAGTAATTGTTTCATTTGAATTAATACTAACCTGTTCTATTTTGCAGGACAGTGTGTCCGTATCTGTGTGCCATTTTTGACCCAACACAGAAATACTATCTTCATTGGAGGAATCTTCCTCAAAGATTTCATTGCTTATGTTTGACTTCCAACATCTGAGATTAAAATGACCCGATGACATGATTGATTTCGACTCCAAGAAAAACTTTCTAAGTTCACTCTCCGAATGCAAACTTGTCACACAGTTATCCACATAAAAAGATCTCTTAAGAATAGCTGCAGTTTGCCTTAAATTTTCTGGTAGCTTATCCAAATGAAATTTTAAAGTCGCAGCCAGCAAATATGGACTGCACGTAATACCAAAAACAACTCTTCTGTGTCGATACTCTTCTACCTGTTCGTGATTACCCTTATCAAACCATAGGAACCGTAAAAAATCGCGATCTTTTTCTCTTATGGCAATTTGTAGGAAAGCCTTCTCAATGTCAGAAGTAACACCTACGTAATTCATACGAAAACGATTTAAGATAGAAGTAATAATTTCAATTAAATTAGGCCCAGTTGCTAAACAATCATTCAAAGAAGGGACACCAGGTAAATGATAGCTAGCATTAAACACTGGTCTTATCTTAGTGGTGCTATTTTCTTTAATTACAGGCCTGTGAGGTAAGTAATGAACACCTCTTACTTCCTCAGTTGGTGTTTTCTCAATTATATCAAGATCTAACCATTCTTCAAAAACCTTACCATAATTATCAAAATTATTGGAATTCGTTAGTTTTCTTTTTACATTTGAAAGGTACTTTTCCGCATTAATCTTATTTTTAGGCAAAACTGAATTATCTAAGACCCAAAGTAAAGCGATCTCATAACGACCCTCATTATCAACACTCAAAGTTTCCTCAAAATATTTCTGCGTATCCTCTTGTAACTGAGCTTTGTTTTTACTAACTGGAGGTTCTGTAATGCCTAAAGCATCTAATCTCCATAAATCACTTATACATCGCTCCTTTACAAGTAGTGACGTAATGAGAGAAGCCGAATTCTCAAAAGTTGGCTCAGTGCCAGGGTTAAACTTTCCCCAAATCGCCCAACCTAGTTTAGTATTTATCGCCGTCAGACCACACTCAAGATTTACAAGTTTACCAGTTAATAATTTACCGGCAACATCAGCACCAATTAACAATTTGATTTCCTTATCAACCTTTAAATTATTGGTCTTAAGATCACTAATTTTTATTTTATGTAACTTAAGTTCGTTTAGCCAAGGACCAGATGGAATTTGTTTTAGACTAGAGCAAATACATTTTTGACCTAAAACATTCAACTTACACTTATAACCATCATTAATGTCACTTAACTCAATTGAATAATTCTTATATACCGTCTCCGGGGTTTCTACTCCATCGAACAATGATTGTTTGATTCTTGTTTCACCCATACACTTAATATTCATTTTTTTAACAATATCATCACTTAGATAAGATTTCATAGCACCTGAATCGTATACAGCTCTTATTAACATTTCTTTAGAACCATTCTTAATTTTAACTACAATAGTTTGCAAAAACACATCAGAAACTTCAATATAATTGTTGAGAGTGCTTGTTTTGCTTTCACTAGTTTTGATTTCACTATCTCCATTTGAGATTTTTTCAACTATTTGAGAATTTAAATCAGGACACAAAACAACAAAGTGTCGTTTCTTACACAAGGGACACTTGTGTTTAGATTTACACTGAGTTGCTCGATGGTTACATTTGAGACAAACAAAACAAGCATTTCTCTTCTTAATAATTTCTTTTTTACAATCTAAGTTCATAGAATAAGCCTTATCACAATTCTCAGATAAATGAAATACAGTATCACAAAATATACAAACAGGTTTCTTATACTTAAACTTATTATCATAAAAATGATTCTTAGCATTATTATTAGCATTAAGCAATTCACAAGCAGTAGGAACACTTTTTACCTCAGTATCGTACATATTTTTCTTAACAACACATTTTTCAGGCCTTAAAACTTCACGAGTAATCTTAATTCTAAACTCTGTATCTACTTCCTTTTTAACAAACTCCATTAGTGATTCCAAATCACTCTTACCTGTTTCCACAGCGGCATATTTTGTCTCTCCCATATCTTAATTAAATCGGTTGGGAGGGCAGATTCAACTAACGGGAACAACAGGAAAGCATATTTATCCTGTGTAAGTCCTAGGGACTCAAGGGCACGAATTTGAGTTTGTAGTTTGTCGTACAGAGTCAGGAAATCTATCTTCGTTTTGTCGGTTATAACCAGTTTCAAGAGTTCTCGCACGTATATTTGTATCAATACGCTTTCTTTTCCAAGACGCTCCTCCAAATACTCAATAGCTTTATTGTAGTTGGCCTCCGTCGCTGGGAAGGATTCTACTATCTGCTTAGCTATGGAGTCCGGCTTCATGGATTGAAGAAGATATTGGAACTTGTCGCGTACATCTATTCTTAAATCTTCGTGTATTTTGTTGAATTGAGTCCAAAATGTCAACCAGTTACGTGGATCACCATCGAACTGAGGCAGTCGAATTTCGGGCAAATTCTGTTTCGCTTTCGTAGCGGCATGTGCACCGTCAGCAGGGCGCCAAGTAGGGTTAGGAGAGGCGGAACTTCCGTTTTCTTTTTCGGCCGAAGCTATTGCTTTTTTAACCTTGATTTTAAACGTAGATAGTTTCTCATAATAATCCTGAGCGATTTCGTATTCTTTTTCATACTCAGCTTGAGTAATGCCAGTTTTCTTTTGAAGTAAGTTGAGGAATATCTCGTCCGATGTCTTTAAGTCCTTGAACTTTTCCGTAAGCTGATCAAGGTGAATTTCTAAATCATCTACATCTGGACTTTCAGCGGCCAGTATTTCTTGAAATTTGTTGACTGTCTTCGAATACGTAGCTCTGGCTGCTTTCCTCTTCTGTTTGGCAATTTCTATTTCAGTAGTCATTTTCCACTTTCGTTTTTGGCTCACTTAAAGATCGTTGGCTTATCAACAATCCGATTGACGTATCGTAAGAATGAAAAAAACTTCGTCCAATCCCGGCAGGGATGCCACTATGTTGTATACTTAAAACGCCAGGGTTCAATAATAATGTCGATATGCCAAAAACTATAGAAATTTTATTTACAGACACTTTAACTATTGAAATGAAAACAAGACAAAAAAATGGCGTCACTCGCTTGTGAACATCATTAGAATGCTGAATAATCCAATACACTTCGCGCGCTACTATTGCAACACTTCGCGCGCTACTATTGCAGCGCCACCTGTTGCCACTTTTACACTTATAATTTGGGAGGCTTACACAGTGGATTCACAACATGTACCTTTTGTGATTTATTTTACCAAGTCAAGTACTTTGCTATCTTGTAAAAGTATCTGTTAATTCCATAAAATCATGCATTTATCTTAATGCATGATATTGTGGAATTAACAGACGATTTTAAATATAGTTGAATAGTTGTTATTTTTTGTTCTTCGTCTATTAAAGTGGAAAAAAAACTTTTTAAGTGAATATTGCTTGTTGAATAAAAAATATAATTTTGTTTTTATGAAGACTTTAGTTAATTTTTATGAAATTATATTTTTGACGTGAATTTCTAACACTAGAATTTGTAGAATAGTTCATCATGTGGTATATTCATATCTATTACTCAAATTTCTCCTGTTATTTTTTTCTAAAAAAATATTTTAATAATCCAATTTTTTTTCTCTTTTTAATTTGCGAGCATTATTACTTCATTAAATAGTAAGCGTTCAATGATTTCTAGCATTGTGATGGAAATGTTTCTTAATGAGTAATATAACATTTTTTAACTTTATTAGCTTGTGTGTTATGTGTGAGCGAAAAATCACTTTTTGAACTACATGAGGTACCCAGTTCGTAAGGCACTTTTAGTCGACAAGTCTTAAGTTAAGGATTTTGATTTTTGGTTTTTCATTAGTAACAAAATGTGATTGACTATACAGTGACTTTGAGTTTTTCAAAAGAAAAGAATGACTCTTCAGTTTGAACCTTGCTAGCCTATTTTTTTATCTCTTTCAGGAAGACTTCAGATTCGAGATCAATTTAACGTAACGTTCCAAATTTCACCTTAATGTTCCAAAAGACATATGCTCAATCTTCGAAGAATATCTCTTAATTTCTTGACTTTTCACCGAAGGAAACTTGTAAACAAATGCCAGTTAATAAACCTTAAAACTTCCATCAAAATAATTTTTAATTAGAATTCAAAATAAATAAACAAATAAAATATACATATGAGAAAAATAAACATAATAAAATAATAATTGATTAAAACAAAAGAATAAATTAAAAATAAAATAAAGAGTAAATTAATTAAAAAATGGAACAAATTGATTAAAAAATAAAAATATAAGAATAAATTAAAATTATGTGAAAAATAAATGAATAAACTGGATATCGATTGAACAATATATTTTATTCTTTATGTATTTTATTCTTTTTAGGAAAATAATATATAATACTTAAAAATGTAAATATCCTAAAGACCCAGAATGAAGAAAGCTTATAGCAACAAAGGCAATCAAAGCCTACTATTATGTGCTAAGAACTCAAATTAGTATTTAATACTCTGTTAAAGCAAACGATAAATTAGACTGTTTTATCCTATTCTTCAAGCCAAGTACATCAAGTCACCCCCCCTCCCCATCCTTAAAATTTCCAACACCATTAAAGAGTGTTTATGCAAAATCAGATTTTTCCATCTCCATAAAAGTCAAAATAGGATCCAGTGATGTCTGATTTGATGTACGTTTGGGACAAGGGGTGATAACTTTTCGACCATGAAGGAAGGCCACCTATTTTAATACAATCGTGTGCAAAATTAAGATGATTTGTACATTATGTCGAACTTTTGAAAGACTGAAGGACAGACTTTAATAAATTTTAGTATGATTATACATGTAAAACTAAGAAAGAGATATACCAGTTAAAAGTCATTTTATGTGCATATGATTGTCAGTAAAGTTCATAGTGCAGGGATATCCAAGTTGGGATATTGAACTGAAAATGAGTCTAATATTGAGTACGGGCTCCTCTGAAAGCGATATAAGACTATTCGCACAACATGACGTCATATTGGACAGGAGGCAGTTCAGGAATCTTGCGGCAGTCGATCCCTGCTGAAAAGGGATCCGTGGTGCTTCTTGTAAGGGAGTAGCGAGATGAAGTTGCTCTCCCTCAAGCATACCTTATATAGGGTTAAGATCAGCAAAGTTACTAAAACCACTCTCTTGTGTATTGCAGAGAGCAAAACGCAACAAACAAATAGTCTGGCATGAAGCTCTCTCTCATGAAACCGTTGGGAATCTGTAGACCAATAAACTCTGGTTATAATGGCGGAATGTAACTCACGTGAGGGCTGTAAAGCTGTAGCAGTCCTTTGTCGCCCCACTGAAAGAACCAAATGATGATCCCATTCATCGTTGTGTATCTTGGTTGACCTGATCTAGTTCTTGATTTGGCTTTAGTGTTCCGAAGCAGTATTTACAAATTACAGACGACGCTGAATGGTACATTGAGCTCTAAAGGCATCTGAGCATTTAAATGGCTTGCCTCTAATCTACCTACAATTCTCCATCTCATTCCGTCATCCAGACGTTGGAGGCTAACTTTCTTTACCTAATGCCTTATATAATTGATTCAATGCTTAAAAGAAAAATGGTGATTGTCGTGAAGAAGTACTTCCATACAAATCACTGATAACCGTGAGCTTATGTATCTCCTATATAGTCCAAACTTCGCGGAGACTGAAGTGTACACTTACTTATTCGTTCCTGAATATTTGTCTTATTCTTCAGTAGCATAACTAGTATCTTTGGTTCCCAAATTTTCGTAAATGTGACATAATTTTAAACTTCTCTTAGTTTTGCACAGAAGTGTATACGATTATTAAACGATCTGCTGAGAGAAGTGTGCTCGTATCTGTCACCAGGAAGACCCAATAATACACCAAGACCTTTTCCCTTGTATCAATCATGCAAAGCATAATTTAAATTTGTCGTAACTAAAATCTTACAGTCGAAAGAATGAATTCATATATAGTGAAACCTCGACAAGTTGGATTAATTGGGACCAAAGACAGTTCAAAACATTAAAAATTCGGAAAATAAAAAGAAAATATGTAAAATAAAATATACTTACAAGAAATCATTTTGTTATTGAATTAACGGAGTTTGAATAATATTTACAGAAGAGAAAGACGTCTACTTTGCGAACAATAAATGTATTTTTTAAAATTGTTTTATTACATTTCCCATTTAGGCAAAATAAACTTATATCCCCTTTGCATCTGGTGATTTGTGGTGTTACTAAGATTTTATTAACTGTTTATAGAATATTTGTGAAATCCTCCTCCCCCGCTTTCCTTTCAAACATTCATACCTTTTAGAAGGTTTCACTTACAAAAATAATTTTTCAAAAACATGGAAGAAACAAATAAATGTTATTATGAAAATTTGCTCAAATTAAAAAAGAAATTTCTTCTTACAGACAGATTCGAGTTATTCTGAGGTCTGACTTAATGGTATCTGAAAAAAGAATATCTACTGAACTTTGAATTTTGTTGCTGAGTGAACAACTCTCGTTTCAGTTTGGTATTTCTCTTGATGACCGCCATTACCGACATAACTTGACTCAAAAGTAGGACGTCTCTCAGAAATATTTCGAGGCAGTCATGTCTAAATGGACCCATAAAAAAGTAGACAGCCAAACCGAAACTTAGACGTCGAAGGGTTTTTATCGTTTTTTCCCCGTACACTCTCGAAGGTTATTAAAAGTTTCCGAGTTTTCTTTTGTTTTATGTCATATCGTGGGAATTTTTTTTATAATACTTAAAGGAATTGAAACGACGAATCATTCATTGAATCTTAACAAGAAACTCCTTGGATACTAAACATAGATTTATAGCTAAAGTATTTTAAGTGGAGGATGTAAGGAAAGCAATTTAAGTTGCTGGCAATGTATGTTAGAGCATTCAAAGCACGAAACGTTCTAATTTATGTAAAATCTATAATCTATTTGACTATGTATCATAGCTCTCCTTTGCATAAAAGGAAAAATGAATGAATAAATATATAAATAGTATCCAAATTTAGTTGAATGACCAAAGGAAACCGTTATATTTGTCATAATGATGTGTAGAGGGGAACAGATGGAAATAAATCAGTATAAAGCCATTGCATGATTTTAACTACTAAAACAAAATTCCTCTTTTTTGTGAACTTTCCCAAGTTGAAGTGTGAATCAAAAGAGAATATTTTGAAACAAAAGATTTATACATTTAATTTAACATACAGCAATTTCTACCTGCTTCTATCAAAAAAATAATTTTTAAAAATTTGAATGGTTTTCTTAAAATATTATTTAAGGGAAGAGAAAATTAGCACGAATATGAAAGAAAACGCCGATTTAAATTTTTAGATTATAATAGAAAAGAAAGATATTCATTATATTTAAATACTTTAAAATTATCATGATGCTAGTGGTTTTTATTACACAGCTGTATTTTTTTGTTTTACTTCTTATCTAAAAAGGAATTTGAAAATATGTAATAAGGAACTTCTTCATTAACACAATTCGTCTTCTTATAAAATCTGTAATAATATCGTAATTAATCTACAATTTATTGATTAACGTTTGTTACTTTTGATTGTATCGGTTCGAGTTGTCACCTATGATTCATCATTATATATCAGAGACCAAGCTATAATCAAAACAATGGGTTGCTTTCGGTGAATTTTCTCCAAAGAGAACGAAGTGGTCTCATTGGTAGAAGTATTCACGATGATTTTTTGAAGGGTGTTATACTTACGAATTTCTTAGGAAAAGAAAAGAAAGATCATTGGACAAAACTGCAGCGAGTTATTCAATTCATTTTCACCATTCCTAAGGGGGCAGCGGTAGCCTTGTGATTATGGTCGTGGATTCACGATTGGCGGCTTTCCTCACAGCGTGGGTTCGAGCCTTGATGCTGCAAAAGGTCTACAGTGTAGCCGGGGTAGACGCACGTTCAATCTGTCGAGGCTCAAAGTCCTACTGTCAGAGTGGCGTGGAATATGGACATGGAAGTACACGATCAGGTGTCGTCCTCGTTACTTGACCAAGGCCAAAAATTACGAGGTCTGTTGTCAATTGCCATCAGTTAGATCGAGTTTTCGGCAATCAGATTTGCTATTTTGTGGGTTGTCTCAACTTCAAAATTTTTATTTATTCCTACAGTTAATCATCAATATTGCTACAGCATATTGCCAAAAATAAATCGGCCTTTATTAATACTGTAACACCCGATCGATCAGGGCGTTATCTTGTGCCATCACTAATTTCAAATATTAAATACTACGACACAAATAATTGCAGAACCACCAAAACAACTTTCACAATTTATTAGTATATATTTACTATGACACCAATAATTATGCTCTCCAGGTTAAGTTTTCTAACGCCTTAGTTCAACCCACTAATAATAATCTAACAACCTCTTACCAATAACTTTTATCGACTGCAACTCCGAATCTGGAACAACTGCTGAAAATACTAGATCGAATCCTTTTCCCGAGTAACCTTTACTCGCACCTCAATACTAGTCTGTAATTCCGCCTTCCTCTTATATAGCACTTAGACTTCACCTCCTCTCACTACAATGCCTCTCTGATCCTCCTTCAGATGCTCTACTCCTTCAGATGGAGTTTATATAATTCTTAATTCAACCGCTTCACTTCATTCCTAACTACTTTACATATTAATGTTCTTCATCACGTTTCATTTTTGGTTGGGCAAAGATTGTTTAGTGAAAGCAATCAATCTCAATTGAAAGTCCCCAAGGTTAGTGAAGAGAAACCGCGAATAGCCCAATGTCACAATACCACTAAAGAAAAATTAGCAGCATATTCAGATTTTTATAACTTACGTTGGGTTCGGACCGATGTCAGAGATTATCAAAACGAAACCAGGGATTCGTTTGCAATGTTCGTTGTCACTTATTGTAAGAGAATGAATGACACTACTATATTCGGTCTCACATAATTATGTTTTTAAAAAAATTAACTTCTTTCTGTCAGGGAGGTCTGGAGGTCAACTAGTTACTCCAGTATTCGGGTTCAGTACTATATTCCGAGATCAGATCTGAGTTTTTATACGAATTCTGGTTTTATTACTCGATTCTTAATCGTTCATGTTCCCTTTGTCTGTTATTTAAATCGAATTAGTTTGAAAAACACAAATTTATGTTCCTGTGTCTCTGTTGGAGTTGCTGACTACTACGTTTTCTCTTGCTCTTTTACTAAAAGTTTTCATTTGCAATGTTCTGTTGTCGAAGTGAAACCTATTTGACAGAAGTCGTGTGTAAAAATCCTATTTAGCATTTCCTGCTTAAATCCTGTATTACTAAGGATCGTAAAGTTACCCAACAAATTTCATAACTGTTTCAAAATTTTGGTTCCATTTCTAAATTTTCAATTTTCCATATTGTGCATTTTTTTTAATTGTATACCATGTATATTTGTTTATATTGTTGTCTAGAACTTTATTTTCATTCACGGACTTGTGGACGTATTTTTATTGTACCATTTAATTTGTTATGCATTTTACTTCAGCAAGAAAATTCCTACTGTTAATTTTTTTTATTCCTGTCATGTACATTTTTTGCTCTGTAAATACATTGCGAACTTTATCTGCTTTTGATTTCGAAAAAGATTAATATATTATGTTCTTTTACCAATAAATACTGGGTACGGTGGTGATTGTCTCCCTGAGGACCGGTTTGTAGCTCTAAATCCTTTGGTGAGCTCAACTTTTTGGGTATTCTGCCAATAGCCCTTGTGTTGTTTCTAGTGCGACGTTAATAAAACCAATCAAGCAAACCATTCCTAAAAAGGGTACATTTTTAACAACTTTATTAGTATTTGATTCATAGGATATATATTCTAATTATAAAATGTTAGAGAAATATATTGCATAACTGAGATTTTTTTTAATAAAACAGAGTTGAAAGAATTTTTGCAACTTTTTCATCAAATATTCATCGATTTTGAAAGCGTTTGTCATATATAGGAGGGTGGGTTGAAATGTTTCCGACCTTTACGTGAAGATGGCAGTCGTTATCAATAAAAGCTAGGGAATGTAGCTGCATATCTTTTGTCTTTAAGCCTATGCAAACCAAAGATGAGTTGAACTCTATGTACGGGGACTCTGTACCGTAGTTTATCTTCGTGAAATTTTGAGCAGCTGAATTTAAACGTGGCCGTACCACCTTGAGAGACGATGAATGTTCGAGACGCTGGCAACTGCAACCACTGAATATAAAGTCGTTAAATTTCACCAAATTGTGCTAGACGACCGTCGAATTAAAGTAAAATAGATAAAAAAAAGGCTAGGAATATGTCGAAGGAACGTGTTCGCTACTTATTGAATCAAGTTTTAGGCATGAGAAAGCTGTGCAGCGTTTGCTCACTTTAGAATGAATGAACATGTTTTAATGAACGAATGAAATTTATCAACATTGTTGGCGCGGTTTTGGCGCAATAAATAAGAGGTTTGGCACCAATTAATTACTGTAGATGAAATTTGATTACACCATTATACGTCCGAAATAAAAATACAGTTAAAACAGTGAAGGAAAAGGGGCATTGGTTCTAAAAATAGCAAAAGCTACTTTTTTGACTGGGAAAGTGATGACGACTGTTTTTTGGGAAAGTCTTAGAGTTACCTTAATCGATTATCTTTAAACTGGAAACACCATTACAGGAGCCAACTACGTATCATTGTTTGACAATCTGAATGTAGAAATAGCAATAAACCACCTCCTTTGCAGGAAAATAAATTCTGTCTCTCCAAGGCAATGAAACCGTTTCACATCTCATCTGTTGCAACTGTGAAAATTCCCGCATTACTGTTTGAACTGCTTGACCACCCTCTTTACTCATCGTATCTAGCCCCAAGCGGTTTCGTTTTGTTCCCTAATTTAAAAATTGTGCTCGGAGGACCAAGATTAATCAGGACCAAGATCATCAAATCAGGGGGCCATCATCTTCGTAAATAATTATATTGCACAGAAAGATACCGAATACTATTTGAAGGGTTAAATAAATGAAATATCGATGGAAGAAGTGTGTAGATGTACAAAGAAACTATGTAGAAAAATAAAAATCATTTTCTTGAAATACTTTTTTGTATCTTTGTTAGGTCGGGAACGTTTCAAACCAACCTCGTATATAAAAGTTAATTTATATCGAAATATTCCTGCTGGAATAAACAAAGAAACATTGTTATTCGAAAAAGGAAACATTTTTCTTAACTGATCATCAAACTGTTTTTTTAATGTAATCTTTTAGTATTACCGTAACATGTTTGTTAGGGATTCGTATCAGGTTTACATTTAAGACGAAAACTAAAACGAAGAAATATATCAGCAGATAATATGTCAAGGTACTGTACGAAAAATTTCCGAAATAGAATATAAGATACTTATGAAACACTAAAGAAACTTATGTTACTTCTATTGAAACCAAAATAATACATTTTATTTGATACTTTTCATACTTCTTTTTGTTTCTAAATGTAACTTTTTGTATTCTCCTTAGTTTTCATGTTATACCATATTTTTTAAAAATTTTAAAATACTTTTTTCCAACTTTTTTCTACTTATCTTTACACAGACACATTTTTTTTTATTAAAGTTGCACTAGAAGTAACATGAAAGCGATAAGCAGAATGCCCTGGGGGACTGAGATCGCACAAAGGATATAGAGCCACAAATTGGCCCCTTCGGGAGACAATTACCTTCGCACTCTGCATTTATTGGCAAAAGAAAAAAGTGTTAACAATTCTTTACAATGGGGTAACAAGAAACAGTAAATGCTGGAGCAAAGAACAAAATTATAAAACCTGATCCAAAAATCAAAAGAAAATATAATCAAACAATTTGTTTATAGATGGGTTATAGTTGTAAAGAAGTTCATTTTTTAGGTCATCGTTCTAACACTTTTAATTTTTCAGTTTTCTTTTCTTTCTTTTCTGAAATGCATATCTATCTACACTCCCATTGACG
>BMAW01090424.1:303764-342090 GCA_019974015.1 Nephila pilipes | reverse complement strand
ATGTAAGCGATGCAATTGAGAACAGCAATTTATGTAAGCGATGCAATCGAGTAAACATACATGGATTAAAAAGAGACGATACACATTTGGATAGCTCAAAAAGTATTAAATCGTATTGAAAAAAAATGAATAATAGTAATAATATAAGGTATATTTTAATGGTTTTTCATCTATACTGAATATAATTAAAATCCAAAAAAAGACTTAAAGTCATCTTAGACTTTCTTGTACCGCGTTCAATTATCAAAGATTCCTTATTAGAGACATTGTATAAGTTTAATTATCTACGACAGATTATTAGAGATAAAGCACCAATTCGTTTATCAGAGATGCATTCAAAATAAACGGAGTTGCTTCTTACTTCATAACATATGGTTAAAAACCTAACAATTGAGAGCTGAATTTAAAATCCCTAGATTTAGCTGAAAACCGACATTCACTGCATCTTATAAAATGGAGCAAACTAAAAAAAATGCATACTTCAACATCAAACCATAAAAAAGTAAAACTACGAAAAAAAATATTAAAGTTGTAAAACCGTTTATAAAAAATTCACATTGTTCTATAAGATAAGCACTTCCTAAATTCATTTCAAACTTCAAGCTTACCATTATAGTAAAAATATTCGGCTTTTTTTCCCGGTATGAATAAATATCAGCATTGCATGACAAAAGAAAGTTAATTTCGGGAGAGAGAAAATAATCCACTGTTATTCAAAGAATAAATAACTAAAAGGAATACTTGCAAGAAAAAAAAATGGAAGTTGTAAGAACAGATAAGACTTGTCCCTTGAAAGTAAGGGGAGAAGAAAAGGGGACATTCTGTGACACAATTACCTTGTTTGAAACACCTCTTGATGGTTATACGAATGGTACTTGACATCTTCAGGGGACTCTAAATTTACATAAGACTCTTGAACTTTTTTTGGAATATCAATGGATGCTCTGTTCTCTTTTTTTTTTTTTTGCTTCTAGCGACATCGTTATAGAATATTCTTCATTTTGTACCATTATTTTTTAATAAGTTCTTCTACTAAGAAATGAATTCGGTTCTCTTTACGTAAGTTTTTGTTTGAAAATATATGGAAACAAAACAGTGTATTTTAATGCTCGTAATAAAAATCTAAATTTCAACGAATTATTTCCAAGTACATGAATAATGATAAATGCAGAGCATTTGAAGAGCTACGGATATTTAAAACAAACTCACTTAAAAGTGAAAATATTTGAAATCGTTACAAAGGAACTGAAATTTTAATTCATGAAGTCCTATTTTAGCAATGGAGTCCTTTTCAATGATGACGCTTTAATTTTTCTTCGAACATTTTTGAAATCTTGATAGTAAGAATGTTATAGAGTAAAGCAGTGCAATTTGGGGATATATTTAACCAACAATGTAAGTTTGTAACGTGCTGCCATCTAGTGATCAAATTCCGGGTCACCACTTACTCATTGGCGTTTGAAATTTGAAACCTCGGTGAAGGCTTGATTAGGCTATCCGGATGCTCGAAGATACGTGCTCTAAGGTGAGTATGCAATTGTGATACGAGCAGTTTGGGAGAGGTTCAGCTCGCAGATGTATATGTGTCCAAAGAAATGCTTACTTGCCGCTCACTACGATCCATCTCTGTCATTTCAACGAGCTGGTTGCGAGTATTTATATTGGCCGCCTTAGATATCTGAATTAGAATGCTCTACCAAGCCACTTATTATAAGTTATTGCTCCTACATTTCTTAGCTTGGTGTCTCAAGAAATAATTTGTGGTATATCATGCAATTTTATGCTATGCGAGATAATTAATAATTTGTAGGATGATAAGTTATGATAGATATTTTATATTTAGACCTCTGTTCAGGTATGACAAGTATTTGAGATTTCGAACTTATATCAATAATTGTACGCAAAAGTAAATTTGAACTGATATATTATCAGACTATTTTCAAAACTCGAAAAGAAACAATTTTGTTGGCAAATTTTTATGGGAAATGATCCTAAAGAAAATTGCAGGGTACGTACAACGATGTAACAAACTTTTACTTTAAATTTATTCATTTCACTTTCATTTTGTAACTAAGTGCTTCCACTAAAAGGTATTCAGCACAAAATAAAAAAAAGATATTAATATTCGTTCTTCTTCGTGTTGATGTGCTTTCCTTATTTTATCCACCGTGAAATTACCTTCCCGGACTTTCATTTAATTTTTGCTCTCTTCTGATGATCTCATTAATCACTTTTCAAGAGTGGCGAAAGCAGTTTCCTACTTCTCTTTCATCTGTTAGGGACATTTCACGAAAGGAAAAACTTGACCACTGCGCATGCGTGTGCAGACAAAAACTTTGTCGATGAGTTTGAAGATTCATTGGGTTGTATTGCTCTTGAAAACTTGTCCTTTTTTTTTTTTTTTTTTTTTTTTCTTTCTCTCTTTGAATAACTTAAAGCAAAGAAATTAATGTTTCAAAACATTTATTTATTACGTTAATACTATTTCGTAAGTATTCAGAAATATTCAAAATGATTCAAACGATTTTGAAATTCCACATTTTCAAAAATAAACAGCAAGGAATTATAAGTCATACATGAGTGTAAAGAAAATTGTGGAAGTTTTATATCACGAAAAATGGATGGACACCGTGTATTCTTCGTGAAGCTAATTATGTTATATCACGAAACACGTTTTAAAAGATATCACGGCGCTGCCCGCTTCTGGATCGGTCGCAATAAACGAGATGATTTGATGTTATATAGCTGGCCACTTAAAGCACCTGATACGGTCCCAAGCGATTTCTTCCTTTGGGGATTTGTAAGCGGTAAAATGAATGACCCACCATTACCAAGAAATTTATTTGAACCTAAATAACGGATTTCTGCTTCTATATAATCAATCACCGCTAATACTTTGTAACGTGTTTGGTAGGAATTTACATATCAAATCGACGTTAAACGTGTAACTAAAGGAAGTTAAATTTAACACAAGTAAAACGCCTTCTATTATTTCCACTTTACATTTATGTATCATTTATCCCTCTGTATCGTTTATTTATGACAATATAGCATTTTGAAATCGAGTGAATCCTTTTACAGAATCCTGCATAAAGCAAAAGTATTGAAATATACTTCTACTGTAATATATTTGCTCATTAGTTAATTCTCCTCAAACCGGATTAATTTTATTGATAGATATTGTTTTCCATACCTAATTCATTTACAACGACTTTCAAAGAATGCTGCTTCCTTAAGGCTTCCGTCTATCGGAAGCCTTAAGGCAGTTTCATTTTTACAGTTGCGGAATTACTTTTTTCTTCCAATTCTTAAAATTTATTTTAATTCTATTTCAATGATTCTCTTGTAGGATCTCTGGCCTTCAAAAATGTTCTAAAATATTTTAAAAATCAGAAAGAAAATGTTATTCCAAATATTTATTTTTTGCTTCTTCAGACAAGCATTTTTTTGAATTCGAAAAGATAAAATAATCTTAGATTTAAGGACAGTAGAAAAAATTCCATGGAATTAACATTACGCTCTCGAAATCAAAATGGCGGGAAGACGGGAGATCCTTTTATCTTCAGACAAAGCGCTCGGTCATACTTCGTAAGCTGCCATTGTGGCTCTTGTAAAAATGACACAGGTATTGCATATATACTTCTTAAAATATTCATGAAAAGTTCCAGTACGTTTTGCTTTTGAACTATTGGGCCCTTGGTCTTCTTAAATTATCTCTTCCTGAGTGTAATCTCATCACACTTTTTGAGAACTGGAAAGTAAGGAAAGGTAATTGGCTAGTAATCAATATGTTTTGAAATTTAACGAAATGTAATTATGGCATTGAAATCACGATGTAGATATATAGCGCAGAATCAACATTATCAGATTGAACACTGAAGACATTTATCTTTACCTTTTAACAATCAAACGAAATGCCGTCAAAATAATTCTAAACGTTAAATTACTGTACAATCTGTTGGCCACCCATATGAAATCAGGACTGCTATTGGTTCGACGAAGTATTTCACAGTAGAAGTATGTTAAACATATAAAATAAAATATGATACATAAGGAACATAACGAATATAAATAGTTGTTTTGAAGATTGGATACAGACGCTCCAAATTTCCACAAGGTCATGAGCTTTCGGGTTGGTCTGAAGAACTAATCTTCAGCGGCGATCCGAATCGAATAGTCGTTTACGAATTTCCCTCATTTCAGAGTTTTCTTGAATGGTCCAATGACATAGTTGTTATTAAGTGAAGGCTGTGAAGGGAATATTCGAGTTCTCACCGAAATCTCTGCAGCATATTTTTGGACGCAGTAGCCACACGAAAACGAGTGTTATTAGGTAACAGAATAATACCTTTGAACAACATGCAGGGTCGAATAATTTTGAATACTGTTTTTTGTGTAACAGGTCAATTGAAAAGTCCTCGGCCTACCATAGTAAAACACATTTTTTTTTGGCAAAATTAGTTTTTTTTTATTCAACATAATTCTCTCCAAGGGTGATGCACTGATTATAGCGACCCTCCAACTTTTCGATACCATTTTTGTAGTACGATTTGTCCTTTGCTTCAAAATAGGCCTCAGTTTCGGCTATCACCTCTTCATTCGACGAAAATTTCTTCCCAGTGAGCATTCTTTTGAGATCTGAGAACAGGAAATAGTCGCTGGGGGCCAGATCTGGAGAATACGGAGGATGAGGAAGCAATTCGAAGCCCAATTCATGGATTTTTGCCATCGTTTTCACTGATTCGTGACACGGTGCATTGTCTTGGTGAAGCAGCACTTTCTTTTTCTTCAAATGCGGCCGTTTTTCGGCGATTTCGTCCTTCAAACGGTCCAAAAACGCTATGTAATAGTCGCTGTTGGTGGTCCTTCCTTTTTCAAGGTAGTCAATGAAAATTATTCCATGCGCATCCCAAAATACAGACGCCATAACCTTGCCAGCCGACTGTTGCGGTTTCCCTCGCTTTGGAGCGGGTTCATCGAGTGCAGTCCACTCGGATGACTGTCGATTGGACTTCGGAGTGAAATGATGGAGCCATGTTTCATCCATTGTCACATATCGACGCAAAAACTCGGGTTTATTACGCTTGATCATCTTCAAACACTGCTCCGAATCATCAACTCGTCGTTGTTTTTGGTCAAAAGTGAGCTTGCGTGGCACCCACTTTGCACAGAGCTTTCTCATACCCAAATATTCGTGAATGATATGATGTACACGTTCGTTTGATATCTTTAGAGTGTCTGCTATTTCATTTAATTTCAATTTACGGTCATTCAAAATCATTTTGTGGATTTTTGTAATGTTTTCGTCGGTCACAACCCTTTTTGGGCGTCCACCGACTTCGGTGCTCATTTCACCACGTCTAAACTTAGCATACCAATCCTTGGTGGTTGATTTTTCTCGGGCAGTGTCCAGAAACTCGGCATCAAGCCACATTTTTGCTTCAACTGTATTTTTTCCCTTCAAAAAGCAATATTTTATCAACACGCGAAATTCCTTTTTATCCATTTTTTTCACAATAACCAAAGTTGCTTCACTCAAAATGCTATAATTCACAAACTAATGATCCGACAGCTGTCAAATTTATACACGCATCTTTTGAGGGTTAGGGTAACTAAAAAACATATGGATTTAATTCCAGTAGCGACATCTATGTGTCAGGGTGGGGACTTTTCAATTGATCTGTTATATAGGGTTGCGCAATAGCGGATTACATTAACTCTATTGGAAAGCGTGCGAACAATTTTTTTTGTCGGTACATAGTGCTGCCACTATTTCGCTTGAAGTGGTTCACCATTCCGAATGAACACCTTGGCTATTGCAGTAATTGTTTCTTGGTTGGTGACTGTTTGAAACTTATGTTGTTGAGACCTATCATCGATACTTTAACAAAATTCACTTCACCAACGGAACACCGAAGTGTATGAAAGGCGTTTTCAACGGTTAATAGAGGAAAATTACTTAATTCAGTAAAAATTGGTGATTTATAAGATTTACTAATGCTCATTTTCCCAAGGTTCAGTTATAAATGTTAGAATCATCAAAGTACGTAGTCTAAAATTTAGTTATTAGTTGCAAATTTAATTTTAATATGCTAACGTTTTTATTTTTTCCCCTGTTTAGTTCTCGATAAAATAGAATTATTGAAAATGAGTACAAATTTATGTTAAGTAAGCGGACTTCCAAGCTCCAGGTTCCACAGAAGTAATAACTATTTAGAAAAATACCTTCTTTAAATTCTTTAGCACTTTTTTAACTGAGCAAACCATTCAGAAGAACAAAACCGTTGCCAAAGATAATAATAAAAACTAATACAAATGATCCAGTTATAAAATAGTTCATTAAATGAAATATTAAAGTATCAGCAAGCTATAAGATTTTAACGTAGATAATATTATTCTGTTCAAATGTTATAAAAGTGGACGACAAAATATTAAATTAAACATATCTTAGCGATATGTAAATATGCCTTAATAAAACTCAACGTTATTATTAAAATCATAATGCATTAATAATGTTAATCTTTTGAATCTAACACCTTGTATGCTTCATTCTATGCCCACGCATTTTTGTTGACGCTTTTTTTCTCAAAACAGCAACATGTTAGCCCATGTTTCAAAATGATCTTGCGTAAGAGAATAATAATAGCAATGCGACAAATTTACAAAAAAAAAAAAAAAAAAAAATTGTGACACTGCACCTAAGCAATTTTGTAAAATTGCTTCTTCTTGGTCATTTCTAAAATGTCTTTGGTCTTTATGAAAATAGGGAAACTGCTGAGCAAAATGTGTGTGTGTGTGTGTGATCCCATTCTTTAGAGTGATAAATCACCAACCATAATTTTCCGACTCTTATTATTATCTGATTTATTCTCTTTTCCTAAGTTTAAATGGATAGAGATCTAGATACATTTCAGATAGTAAATCAAATGTTGCACGCGTTTTGCAAACGGTTACTTCCAATGGCTACGAACAATTTCAATGACAAGAAGAAAATATATATTTTCTTATCTTGCATCGACTAAACCTGCAAATATTTTTAAAAGAGTAAAAATTTATCAGAACATTTATAATTTTTGTTATATACGAAAACGTGTCTAGTTAATCTTGTATGTTTTTAAAGATACAATTAAAATTTAACCAAACATATTGAAACGATAAAAAGGATAATAATCATCAAGGAATTTGTTTTAAAATGCCTTTAATCATGGTTTACATAACCTGATTTAGCTCCAGCTTCATAGCAATATAAATATAAGGTAAATAATAAAGTTATAATAAAATATATAAGGAAATATAAGGTAAACAATAAAGTTATAATAAAATATATAAGGAAATATAAGGTAAACAATAAAGTTATTTTCGTTTTTAATGGCCAGAAAGAAAATGATTTACAAAACCTAAAGCCTGATTTTAGGCTTTCGTTCGAGAGTATTCGCCATCGGCGTTCAGCAGCTTCTGCCAAAGTGCCAGCTGTGCAATCCCTTTCTGGTAAAACTCGAGAGTTTTGGATGCTAAGAAGTCTGTGCGTGCTCATTGGTGAAAAAGTTTCCAAGAAGATGATTGTCCAGGGAGGGGAAGATGATAGTCAGGTGAGTAAGGAAGATGAAACAAAGTTTACCAACTAAGTCGCTGTATGGTGTGTCTCACCACCGGCGTGACATGCGGTCTAGTGTTCTCATGAAGAAAGAGTACACCTTAGTGATTCACCAGTGCAGATGAAGTCTAACTGTTTTATCGGAAACGTTTAAACTGTTTTGCAAGTTGAATCTCTTTCTGGTAAAACTCGAAACTTTCTGGTACGTGCTCACCATATGCTAGACCATTGTCCTCCTCAATGGCCGCCGGCAGGGCTTCGTCATCCAAAGCGTGCGGTCGTCCAATGCGAGGTTTACATGGAGACAAATCTCCTGACCTGAATGTTTGAAACAAATGTCTTGATCTACGTTCATTCACAGCAATATCCCCAAGCGATTGAGAGACTTGATGAAGCTTCTGGAAAGCCCATTTTGAAATCGTAAGGCAAACAATACCGAACAAGTTTCTCCGACATTTCCATTTCCATTTTGATTTTTCTGTTAAGAAGTAGTGGTTATTCGTTGACTCTGTAGTTATTTTATTTATAGAAAATTTATAAAAAGAACGTTTGGAAATTGAAATTTTAATATTATAAAAACACATGCCACGTCAAAGAGAAAAATATCTCTTCCTCAAAATTACCAACATTCATATTGTTGATATTTGTATATCAGGAAAAGAGTTAATTTCCTATACAGTGAACATATTTTTTTAATAAACTTTCTTAATTTTAAGTGTTGCGCTATATTTGTATAAGAAATTTAAGAGATTTAAAGAGAAAAATTTGAAATTCTGCGAATTTTAAAATCTGCTAAATTTTATTTAAGAAGAAATAATTATATTCAGAAAATAATGTTATATTTATAAGTATTCTGCAAATTTTTAAAGTTAGAAATGCAGTAGATATTGTACAAGATATCCCTAGTGCACAACTTAATTAGAGTAGTCAATTATATCCAAAATACATCCTTTATTAATCTTTAAATTAAGGAGATGTTCTCTCCAATTAAGTCCCTCTCCACGAATATTAACGTCATTTGTATCCTATCAAAGAATATGATTTCCACAATACGATGCGAGTACCTGCTTCAATTGCTCCAACAGCGTTTAGTCTTTAATAGCACCAAATCCGCAAAAAACTTCAGAAGTTTTCCGCGCACATCACATCAACACTCTTCTCATTGTAAAAATCAACACTTCAATTCGTTGTCAATTTGTACGTCTTGATTCTGTTCATTCACATCCCTTCCAAAGTTTACTTAATTTTCCTCACGTTTCATTTCATTGGGAAATAGCTGGGAACTCAAATGTAAAATCAGAAAGAAATTCGGATGTTAATTGAAGGGAGAACTTCGTGAATAGCCCTCGTTACAATGGGATTTTCTTTGCACAAACAAATACACTAGCAAAAATATATCACGATGACTGCTTTTAAATTAAAAAGAAGCAATGAAATTTTAACCTGGCATAGAATCAGCTTTCCTAGTCGTTTCCAATCCCTTAAGGAGCAAAATTATTGAAAAAGATAGTTAACTTCGAATAATGATTTTTATTCTTTCTATTTCAAAGACTGTTGTATTGATGCTGCTCGTTAAAAAAAGGTCGAAGTCCCGAGTCCTCCCGTTGAAGGGGGGAGAGAGAGGTGCTAGCTCAGTTATAGTCCTCGTCACTTCACTGAAGTTCATATGTACTAGGCCTGTCGTCAATAGCCCTCATGTTGCTTCACAATGCGACGTTAATAAACATCTATAATCACATCACACTCTGTGCTACGAGGTGTATATATTACATAACGATCGTGAAGATGCTACTTAAGAAGTACGCATGCGTCAAACTCCAGCGACGGACAGCTGGTTAGCGTGAAGACTCCTTTTTCGAAAGTGGTGCCTCTCGGTGCTATAAATACACCCGAATAAACGTAGCCCTCGATCGCAATCGAGTTGGGTTTTTTTAGCCGCAAAAATAATAAGAGTAACAAAACAGCAACGAATTGGTGAGAAACTTCACATATGACACTTCATAAAATCGCTACTAAAATTATAATTTATTAAAAGAAGTGTATGGCAATGAATGTTTATCGCTTGCTCGTGTCTTTCAGTAGTTTAAGTGTTTTCCAGATGACCGAGAAGACGCTGAAGAGGATTCATGCTCGGGTCCCCCTTTCACGTCTAAAACGGATGTTAATATAAAACACAATTTTAATCTAGTTGAATCCGATCGTCAGTTAAATATTCATACGATTTATAAGACTGAAGGGATTGACAAAGAATCCGTAGGGCAAATTTTACATAACAATTTTAACATACAAAAAGTGTGTGCCGAAATTGTGCCTAAAACTCTCACGTTTGAACAACAAGAAACTCGAATAAAGTTTATACTGACACATTGAACTCTTAATTACCATTACTACATTCACGTTTTTGCTGAACTCCGTAAAAGAATGCTGCGAATTGTGGAATGACAAGTTGGCTATCAAGAGGTTTCTAACAAGTACAACATTCCAGTATTAGACCATACGCCTTGTTCGCCGGATCTTGCTCCTTGTGACTTCTATCACTTTCCTAAAGTGATAGAAGTCTGTGAAAAAGTGATCTGCATTAAATAGAGCAAGATTTCAGTCGTTGCAGCTGTGAAAGAGAAAGCGGCACTCGTCCTGAAGGAGTTGACTGAAGACTTTCAGCACTGTTTCGAACAATAGAAGATTCGCTTGGAGCGTTGTAGGGATAGAGGAGGGGTGCATATTGAATGAGATAAAAATTAAATAGGCATGGCATCAAAATAAAATGTTTTACAGCATCAGCCCCGTTATATAATAGCAAAACCTTATACTCCTCCAATCTCCATTATTTACGTGTTCAGGTTGAAAGCTATTTTATTTCGCCCTGGAATTTGTTAGAAAAAATCTTTCCATTACGCAGGGGTCTTATTGTAAAGGGTTTGTAATATTGTAATAACTGTTTTCTTTAAGAAATATTTCATCCCTTAAAATAAGTAACAGATTAATAATGTATTTCCAATTTTTGTTTCAAACCATTCAATAAAGTATTAATGATTTGATTTTTTTCTAAAATTTATGGTATGATTTTGGAAAGGCACGGGAATTTTTAAATGTTTCTACAAAGAAAAATAAGTGAAGGCAGAAAAAGGCGACTTTCCAATAAAACGACGTAATAGTTACAAAACTCATTCTGATAGAATATCAAAACTTTTGCTAAAATAAGAAAATAAACATTTAAGTTACGTATTTAATAAATAATGGTTAAAAACAGGGGGGAAAATAAGGTGTAAGAGAGCAAATCTTATTACTTTTGCTTTCGTTCAGTACTCATTTGAATGGAGGTATCTTGTTAAGAATATATAAAAACGGCAGCTCAAGAAAAAACACGAATAAAAAAGAAGGAAGGAAGAAACAGTGACACCCTGGAACAAAAAATACAGGAAGAAGGAATAAACAAAACAAAAAAAATGTTTTCCTCTTTCGAGTATCCGTGAAAAAAAAAAGTAAGTAAACTTTTTTTTTCACGTGCTTCATTTTTTCTTAGTTTTCCGACATATTGCTCTTGGATATATTTTTATCCTCTCTTTCTCCGTATAAAGTATACAGAAGACATGTTCCGAATGAATAGTGTCTAATATTGTCTTTGGAGTAGAGAGTTGATGTTCAGGAGAGAAAACTTGTTGCTCCTTCCTTCAGATTTTAAGGTTTTGTTTTTGGCACCAGCTGTAGAAAGTCTTCGATGTATATTTACTCCTTTTGATGAAGTGTCTTTCGAATAAATAAATGTTTTTTGCAGACATAGTTGAAGTTTACAAGAAGGATTTGAATAGGAACACATTGTGAAATATTTCTTTTTTCCCCCCTTTTTCTTGAAAGAAGTAGGTATAAATTATTTTTGCTGAGAAGTGAGACTCAGATGTGTTGAAATATTTTTTTCGTAGAATACATTCTGTTGTTTAATAACTTTTCTTTTCTAACGCTACTTTGAAGAATTTTTTTTAAAACAATAGTACATGCACAATTTATATAACTATGGAATTTAGATAAATATTCTTCAATTGTATACATTCATACCGAAATACAACGAGTATAAAATAGATGTTAGTTAAAATGAATTATCTTCACTATTGGAATACTTCACAACTGAAACACTATTTGTATAATTTAAATAAATAAAATAATATTTTCATGAAATTCCTTTGATTGAGATATTATAGCATTTATTTTCTCTAAGTTAGCTTTTCTTAAAATCATTATAGAAATTTAGAAGCACTGCAGTGGTTTTTTTTTTTTTTTTTGATAAATTATTTGTTTATTAACGTCGCACTTCGAAGCATCATGATGTTTATCGGTGATGTACCTCGTCATTTTTAATATCTGTCAAGTGACGAGGACGACATTAGAGCTGCAACTGCTCTCCCCAAATATGCACATTATTATCCCGACGGAAGATATTATAATCTAGACAGGTTTATTATATATCAGCCTCGCTTCGAGGCGGGTCTTTAGTGGCTTCAAGACTCAAAACCAAAACACGATGGAAATTGCGCTGTCCGCGAGCTCGAACCCATGACCACTGGGCTAAAGCGGTCACTTCAATGACCTTAGCCTATGATTTTCTTTTAGTATTGTGACGTTGGGCTATTCGCGGCTTTCTCTTTACTAACCTTGGGGACTTTTAATTAAGATTGATTGTTTTTTCTAAAAAACCTTTGCACAACCAAAAATTAAACGTGAATATTTAAATTACAAGCAGTTAGAAATAAAGTGAAGCAAGGGTGATAGGAATTATATAAGTTAAGCTAGAGACACGTGAAAGAGGTCGAGTGGTTCTTGCGTTTGGCAATTGTTCCAGAATCAAAGACGGGATCGAGAATTGTTACTAGTGTTATCGGCTACATAGTGAAATTTAGTAGTCAAGACAGCTTCAACTTTAAGCTAGTGGTAAGACTGTTAACTTGTTATTGGTAGATCAAGTTAATTTATTTAGGGCGTTACCTGGGGAGAGCCTGTTATAATTGTCGTTATATTAGCAGTTTGTCAGTAAATACAGTGTATACGACATGTCTAACGTCTCTGTAATTGACTTATTGACTTTTAGTGTTAGTACATTGAGTTTAGCTATGGCATAAGAGGCAACTAAGAATAGTTCGCCGTCACTGTATAGCCTAACATATAAAATGTATCAAAAAAGCATATTATTCTTTTTTCTTTATATTGAAGACTACAACAATAAAGAATATATTTAAATAATATTTCCTATTTATTTCTTTTACATACAACTAATCGCGCAGCAAATATACCACTAAGCTAAGTAATTTAAATTTTTGTCAAATAAGTACAAGAAGAATATGCATATATTTAGATAATAATTCATTATATTCCCTTTGATAGACAGATAAAATAACGGAAATATGTCACCAAATTTATTTTCCCCCCCTCAAGAATCAACAAATGATTGATTGTTTAATTATTAGCGTTGCACAAGTTTTAGCTTTAATAGTAATCGCCTCATTCATGTACAAGTATTAGTGTTAAAAATAAAATTATACGTATTTTTGTTTTATTTTATGACGGCAAAAATTACATCTAGCTCAAATTATATACAGTTTAAAAATTCATCGTTCGCTTTAATTCCAATATTAGTTGAATACTTTGATTTTTATTTATAACACCCTTCCTCCAATATGTATATATATATATATATATATATATATATATAATCCAACAATTAGTAATGTTTGTTATTATATAAGGAGTAAATGTAAAATACAAACTTGAATTGAATTCCTAGCTTCCTACGACCAAAAGAAAAATTTATTTGTCTTGCTACACATTTATTTTTTTATCGCTTTATAAGATGTGGATATTAAGGAACGAGACTGATATTACGACCGAAGAAAATTGCATGTGCCAAACGCTGGCGACCGACAGCTGTTTATAGTGATTCCTCCTCTTTTGAGTGCAGTGTCTATCGTTTCTGTACATAAATCCGTATAGCCGTATAACACATCAATCAATAACTCCCGAGACTAACCCAGAGATGGCGCTCGTAGTAAACCAGTAACCAGGTCTTTCTAGAGTACTAACCTTTGCTTGAAACGTGTCAAAATTTTAAGTCGATCGGACCTGAAACAGCTGAGTTATCGAGGTTGGAGTAAAGTCGTTTTGTAGTTTGTTTAAAAAATGGAAAAAACCGAGTTTAGTGTTCTGTTTAAACATTGTTTTTTAATGGGTAAAAACACCGTGCAAACGAAACAATGGATTGAAAAATGTTACCCGGACTCTTGTCCATCAAAAGCAACGATTTGTCGGTGGTTTGCCGAGTTTAAACGTGGTCGTACCGACACAAATGACGCGGAACGCTCGGGTAGACCTGTGGAAGCCGTTACACCGGAAAATGTTAGTGAAGTGACAAAAAATATAATGAAAGATCGTAAAGTGAAGCTCCGTGAGATTGCTGAGATGACACAGATATCATATGGAAGTGTATTTACTGAAAAAGGTTTTTTTGAAGTGAAGTGAAAAAGGTTTTTTCCAAGTGGGTGCCGCGATTGCTTTCGATGGAACAAAAACAGCAACGAGTCGATGATTCAGAAAGCTGTTTATCGCTATTTACTCGCAACAAAAAAGATTTCTTGCGAAAAAAAAAATTTTGGAAAGAAAAAAAAAATATTTGGAAAAGCGTTGGAACGATTGTATTACCCTAAAAGGTGATTAACAAAAGGTGTTATGTTGATGAATATAAAAAAAATTTGCAAAAAAAATGTTGTTTTCAATGTTAGACTCGGGAGTTATTGATCGATGTGTTATTTTGTTCGCATTAGAGTTATTTTTTTTTCTCTGTGTAAAACTGATATGTGAGCAATGCATTGTTTAGAAATTTCCCATGAAACTTGGAAAAACAGTTCCTAAAATGATAATTTATTGAAAGAAGTGTATGTCATCGCGTATATGTCAGTTTATCCCACGCACGTGGTTTTTTGAGTGGCTTTGGAGATTATCCATGTCCTTTTACGTCAAAACTGGCAGACAATATCGAAACAATCGGTAATCTGTTTCGATCTGAATGCTGGTTAAGTATTCATGCAGTAACTGAGACTGTAGGAATTGACAAATAATCACTACGTCAAATTTTACGTAGAAAGTTTAACGTGCAAAAAGTGTGCACCAAAATTGTGCCGAAAATTCTCACGTTTGAACAAAAAGAAGCTCGTAAAAATGCTTATACTGACCCATTGAATGCCATTGAAATTGACACAAACTTATTGGAGAAGATAATATCGTCTGAAAAAACTTGGGTTTTTAATTATGGACTTGACACAAAGTGTCAATGCGCTCTTTCATGCATTGAAAAAGCCAGTATTCACCAAGAGCCAAAAAAATCTCGAATAAACAAATCAAAATTCGAAGCAATGTGGAGTGTTTTTTTGTTGTTGTTTTGTTTAGGTATTTATATTGGATTGTGTACCTTCACTAGTTTCCTGAAGGTCCTATTAATCAACATTATTACCTTCACTTTCTTGCTGAGCTCCCTGAAAGAATAAGGAAAATTACATCTCGAATTGTGGAAGCATAAGTTTTTCTGCATTGTCTGTCAAGAGTTGCTAATCCAGGTGCATCATCCCTGTTTTATACCATTCGCCAGAAAAATGGTGCGTCTACTCTCATGACTAAGCATGCATACGCAGAAATCTAGACTTCACTTTATTTTATCCTCTTCCGGAATGAATAAAAAAACAAAATTTACTATTCAATCCTTACTGAAAGGCAGTTAGGAGTTCCTTAGATTGAATGGTAGTATTAAATGAATATTTAGGAAATTAATACAACGCCATTAAAAGTACCTAAACAAGACTTTCAAATAATGTACTGATATTTTCATTCGAATGAAAGCATTGATTTAAGATCCTTTTAAAAAAGATTTGCTACGTAAGTCAGGTGAATGATTTTTAAAAACTCCGTTTCAGTTCTTCCTTCTATCGGCCATTTTGATGTCATAAACGTAATGTTAATCCTATCGAATTTCTAATACCGATCTCAAATATTTACTATTTTATCTTCTTGAGCGTAAAAATGTGCATCAGAAAGATCAAAAAATAACGAAAGTTTCTGCGGAATTAAATTTTCCCTCCGATTTTGAAAATATTTTACTACTATTTTAATGATACGTTTGTGAGCTTTCCGGTTTATAAAAGTATTCTAAAATGTTTTCGAATATCGGAGATAAAATGTAATTCTGTAGGTACCTTCATTACATTTTGTTCTTTACAATTTTTTCTTTTTTTTGCATTCAAATAAGTAAAATGGTAAAGATCTGAGGATGATAGTAAAAATTTATATGATAAACATTACGTTCACGAAATCAAAGGGGTAGGTACGGGGGGGGAGCATTTAAGCGGGTCAACAACAAGAAAATTTCTGCACTGTCGTCAATTAGGAATTTTGCGTTTTTACTTTTTTAATGCATGTCGTTATAAGTTGATGCAATAAAATTTGTTTGTAAATAAATTTCACCGCATATTGATTCTTCTCGTATACTGCAAGAAAAGAAAATTTTGTTTTAATATCTGTCCTTCATCTGAACTATTTCAAAAATGAAATGATTATGTTATGCCGTTCATGCAATTTTTTCATTTCAGTGAACCTTGGTAATTTTCTTACATGCTGATGTAGCTATCTTTTCAACCAAATTATACAACAGATGCAAAACTCATGTATTTAGCGATAGTTGATGCTGCTTTCTGTTTGTTTAGCAATGCGATTTTAAATTTACTCTTATGGGTTGCCAGATGTAACGGTATGCTAAGCGCGCGATATGCTAAGCTTCAACACAACATTTTAAATGCTTAGCTTGGCACACAAAAATGTCACACTCAATCGGTATTTGAGCCTTTAATACATCTGTATTTGAGACCACCTAATGGGCTATTGTTTAGTTGGCTATTGTTATCGTTTGTTTCAAATTTAATTACATTTAGCTTAAATATATTCAATTTAATAATTTATGTTTCCTTTAGTTTTAATACCAGAAAAGTTAACTGTTGATCATTTCTTAATAATTCATATTTTATTCGTTTTATATTTAATTGAAAAATTTAATAATAGTTATTAAAAATTATGAAAAATTATTAATAAAATTATTAAAAATTATTAAAAAGAAAGGCGCAGTTTAGGCAGCTAAATCTGTTATTTGCAAAACTTTAAATAGAACTTTTTAATTTTTATTCAAATCGCAGCATACCTATTGATTTTTAAAGTGTCTCTAAATAGTTCAGCTAATTTTTTTTTTAAAAGCTCTATCAGAATAATTTTCAGTACAATTATCTTCTAGTTTAAAAGCATAAACTTTCATGATTAGGCTTAAGATAAAATTACAGAGAAAGTAATATATCTTAAACTATATTTTTGAAAATATCTAATGCCAAAATGGAACTGATATTTAAAACACATTTGAAGCTAAGAAATATAAAATATATATATATAATGAGAAATTGTCGAAAACAATTCCATTGACAGAGTTCTGTGTCAGATCTTTGTCGAAGAAAAAAAAATGAGAAGTGTTATTCCGTATTCGCTAGGAGTTCTAAGCTTTTATGTAAATTGAGAGCACACGGAGGAAGTTAAGTGCCTATTTATGTAGTCAGCAAAGGGTGTTTCGAAGACAGCGAAGTGTCACATGTGTTCTTATTTCTTTCTTTTACATTTTATGCACGTAACTTCTGTTCTTCCATTTTCGCTTTTTATCCGAGTGCGATATTTTTATCTGGAATAACAATGGGTTTCATGCCTTTTTGTTACATTATTTCGCATAGAGCTCACGAGTTGATGCTTTTGGCTCTCTCACAAGATAAAAAAAAAAAATTCTTCCCCAGTGACATGATCAGAGGGAAAAAATTTCATCTTGACTCTTTTGAAGAATAGTGTTTGCTTCATTGGTGTTTCCTTTATGTTCTTTTTTCCGCTTTAAAACTGAATTTTGCGTTAAAAAATAGAATTACGACTTTGAGCAAGTTATCCCTATTTTTTGTGAGAAAATTAATGCTTTTTCTTAAAGCATGTGGTAAAAAACATATCACTCAAATTATTTCTCGTCACTACATTTTCCCATCATTCTGGCAATATGTGAATTCCACGTCGAAAAAACGGCACGTCTTTTGAGACTATCCAAGAATCGACCCATTTTTGGGTATCTTCATAAGAATGGAATCATTGCTCAGCAAGACCATGTGCCATCGAACGGAATAAGTGATAAATGGAAGGGGCTATGTCGGGTGAAGACGCCAGTTAGGGAAGGACACCCCATCCAAGCATTTCCTAGTATTGTTTCACCGGTTTTGCATAATGTGACCGAGAGTTATGTAACAAAATCCCCTTGTAGAGTTTTTTTTTCTAGTACAATTGCCATTTTTCCTTTAGGGATCTTCTCCAATGCATTAAACGCAGTCGATAGTAATCTCCCGTGATAGTTTCATTCGGTTTGAGCAGCTCATAATAAATTACACCCTCCTAATCCCACCAAATGCAGAGAAGAAGCGTTCCTTATCTCCAAGATCAAAATCATTATTTTTGAAGTGTCGAAACCAGTTTATACATGTCGTTTCCGACACAGCATGCTCGCCGTAAGTCTCAACAAGAATTTTCCGTGTTTCAGCTTCAGATACCTTTTTAATAAAATAATGTAATAAGAATTTCCTGAAATACTCTTTACTTGCCACAAGACTCGACATTTTTCGAACTTCGGAAGGAGAAAGAATGTTGTTTACTCTGCGACGAACTGATATGCACTGAAGTTACCAACAGTACTTCCTGATAGATGCATTATCATCTGAAATTAGTCCTGCACATAGTCCTGGAATTGCCATCTGTCTGGAAACAAGGAGGACTTATTCAAGACCCTAATACATTTTAAATCACGTTGAATTGATGTTTTATCAGTTCTCGTATTTTAACAATTGTATTTTAACAATTTATTGTTACTCAGAGAAGGGTAATTTTTGCGCATTTCAATGCGTAACAAATGTATCAATTTAATTCTAAAAATTAAGGTTTTGACATTTTTTTTGTAATTGTGCACATCTTTTTTTAATTAATTACATAAAAATTATTTCTGACAATATGCACTTATAGTTTTTTTGGAGAATAATTTTTGTGTGTGAGTGCAAGAACATGAAAATTCATTGCTTAAATATTATACAATACACTAAATATAATTTTTAATCTACTTTTCTTTATTTGAGTACTATTAAGATTTTAAGTTTAAAATTGATCAGTTTGGGAGTCCTTCAACAATAATTAAGGAAATCAAACGTTTTTTTCTGCTTTCAATCTTGCAGGAGTATTGCAATGTTAAAAAAATCCCAAGATTTCGAACATCATCATATGCTCGGTTTATCAATATTTTTTTTAGCTTAATTGTACCCAGAAGACATCATACTAAATAATATACTGAGCCACCACAAAACTTCAAAAAGCTCCAAACTTGGCGAAAAAATCTTACTTGTTGTCCAGTTGTATGCAGCATTAAATATACGATCTTTGGCAGGATTCCAAACGACACGAAATGTATTTTTTTCTGTCTAAGTAAGAATAATTATCACTAATTTATCTCAAACTAATCATTAGTTTATCTCAAACTTTTTTAGTGACAGAAGATATTCGCCGATAGCTACTGACGATATGAATCATTTTTATTTGTACTTAATTTATCTTTATTTAAATAAGCAATAATTTTTTTGGATGATGAATAACAGTATATTCTATTTTTCAAGATATTTACTTCAAGCCTGATGTTCGAATATCGAATGACGTGCAACATATTCAGTCTTATATCAAATCATAATAGCATGCATTTTATAAAATTGGATCAGGAAATGAGCAATATACGACCGGAAATGAATTCAAAATTACTATTTAATATAAATGGAAGTATATTTGCATCAGTGTTCAATTTTTAAGCATGTCCTTTTTAATATGTGCTATAATGCTGTTGTTTGAGAAAATAGTGTCAACAAAAATGCGTGCGCATAAAATAAAGGATATATTGTGTTAGGCTTAAAAGCTTGACATTATAATACATTATGATAAAGAAATTGCATTTAGTTTGCTCGAGGCATTTCAACTTTCATAAGATATATTTGATTTAATATTTTATCGTCTGCTATTTTTAATATCCGAACAGAATATTATTGTCTATTTTAATAATTTATCGTTTGTTCTTATTTTAATATTTCATTTAATGATTGCAATTTTTTTTTGGCAGAATCGTAGGTTTTTATTATTTTTGTTGTTAATATTTGAGGCATTATAAATGAAATAAAATATCTTTTACGTGAGATTTTATCACAAAATGGAATATTGCTTGAGAAAAATTTAAAACTGGAATACAAAATATAATTATATTAAAAAGTGTTCAAATTTTACTAAATAAAAAATGTATTTGATTTTACGTAGGTCTATCAGAAAGTTAGTTGCACTACTTCGTAAAAATATTCGATCAAGGGCTATTTTGATGAAGCTGTGTGTCAACACTTCAGACATTTATCTTTATCGTGTGAAGTAGCGGTCTTTACGAGGATATTTCTATTTATCTGATAATAATTCGTAAACATCTAGACAGTTTTTAGAGGCGTCTAAATTGGAAATTTGAGCAGTGATTCCTTTTTTGTGGGCGAAATGTATACCTGCACTTAAATTTATCGGTAGTAGCATGAATCGTATAGTGAAAAGGCAATGTCACGTCAAGCTGTCGCGAAGTGGTGCAACATGTTTTAGAACGGATGACACATATTGATTACGCCGCGAGCGAAGGAAAACCATCCACTGCGACAATTTCTGATGCTCGCATGGATGAATTGCAAATAGACGCAAAGCAATGGACGAAATCTCAAATAAACTGGACATTTCTTTTTGCAATGTGTATAAAATTATTGCCAATTACCTTCAATTTCATAATGTTTGTGCTCGATGCATGCCTCGTCTCTTGACAGAGGAAAATAAAGGGAAGCGTTTTGAAAATGCATTTGCATTTTCACAATGTTACCAAAAGGAAGGAAATAAATCTTTTTAGATACTATTATGACCGGAAATGAGACTTGGATTCACCGAACGAAACTTAGCTTCTTCAATTGGAACATTCTACTTTCCTGACTCGAATGTTTCAAAAACGGAAGCCATCTTCTTTACAAAATCACACAGAACATGCACACCACAAATTTTCATTGAAAACACACAGATCCCCTGGTCTGAAAAAGCCAAATACCTTGGCATCGTTCTCGATAAAGGCCTCATTTTAAGACAAAACATTACATAACAGGAAAAATTCTGACTTGCAGCGAATAAATTTATCCCATTAATTTGTTGGAGTTCAACTTTACCAATAAAATATAAGATGCTTGTCTATGCACTGTATCTACGACCTATAATTACCTACGCTTGTCCAATTTGGAACCAAGCTGTTCAAATAAACCATAATTAGCTAGAAATTCTAAAAATTAATATTTTAAGAATGATCGCGAGAGTCAGATAGTTCGTGCGAAATGAGGACATCAGAGATTCCTTAAATATCCCCAAACTTCAAAATTATAATAATTTAATCACGGAAAAATTCAATAACAATATTATCAACCACCTAAATCCCTCCATTCAAGAAACTAAAAATTACAAAAGAAACTATAGAACACGCACAAGTTTAGTATAGAAAACTATTGCACCTCTGCTTACCAAACCACCAACCAATAGGAAACCTTCCTCTGCCTCACTCGAGGCAAACGGAGTCTTTCTCCTGATCAAGAAAGTAGAAATATAAGAAACTTGAGTAGCAGCTCTCTGATTGGACACTCTGATTCACTCTGTTCTCACCCACCTCTCTAGCTCACCACTTGCTCACTATGATTCTAACTAGTAATTTTAATGACTTTTATTTATTTTAAACATTTAAATTTTCAACTGCTTTTGTAAAAGACATTTCTTAACTTTTAATGTACTTTTAAATTCATTCATATTCAAATAATCTGTGCAAACATCCATTTTAAAAATGGTATTGGAAATAGATAATCAGGTTCAACTCAGATAGGAGATAAAGGCCCAAATCGAGCTATGTGCTCCAAATTCACGTTCACTACGAACAAAGTGTCGAACGGTTCCATCTGTGGGAAAGGTGATGAAAACGCTGATTTTTCGACAGATAATTTAAGGTGCATACAGAGCTCATGCCAAAGGGTGCCACAATTAAACATCTTCTTATTGTGAAACTCTAAAACGATTGCCGACAAACGACTGTAAGGACTTCCTGCAATTGCTCTGACAGCGTTGAGTCCAAATCTCATCAAATTCACTATACACGCCAGAATACTTCACCGCACATCGCATCACACCAATACTCTTCTGGTAATTAAACTTAATTCCCTTTAATTCAGTTCTCCGTCATTTTCATGCGACTTGATTATGACTATTCATTTCACTTCCGAAGTTGACATAATTTGCTTCACTTATTCTATTCTCTCCAGATCACTGTAAGTGCGTATGACATGTACCAACCTTTGTAACCTTTCATACAGAGAAGCAAATCAGAATAACACGTTATGCCTGAAACAATGTGGGTCAATGTTTCATCTTCCTCTCTTGTGTGACACCCAAAATAAAAATAATAAACTTGTTTAATCTTGACTGTTAATTTCCCCCTTTTCTTTTTTTTTTAATAAAATGTCCACACATATAGCAAACCTTATTCAATAACTTTCCACAGCATATTTATGGATACCTATCTGACTCCACATCACAAAGATTAAAGATGAGTAGCCACATATTTTAACAATTTTTTTTTATTTACTGTGAAATATTTGAATGGAATTTAAATTAAGCAAAAGAATCTGAAGGCCTGAACAGCTAAATGAGAAAAATTTGGAAAAAGGCCGAAATAAGAGTGAATTAGGAAGGAGAGAGGGAGACTTTTGTTCATCATCCTCAAATGCTTTTAGTATATGCTCGTATCTAAAGCTGAAAAGCAGAAGGATTGGAAATCACTTTTTCACACAAATGTTCCTTTACACTCAACCGGTTCGCTTCTCCACAACTGCCGGCTAGCATTCATAGTAGTCTCTGTGAAAGGAACGTAAAACACCACATATTCTCCCTCCAGTATTATCTCGTTATGATTTGGAATAATAAAGGTTTTACTGAATAATATTTAGAGAAGGTTACTTTTATTACCATTACTTTAATTGAAATCCACCCACTTCCCGTCTCGATATTTTTTTATTAACGTCATCGGCTGTCTTTAGCTCAAATGACGGGTCTGTTTCATGCATGCGCCGCAGTTGGTATATCACAAAATATGATATTTGTGTTGGTGATATAGTTAGACACACAGAGGCATCGCTTCGGGGGCATATGCAAACAGGACTTCTAGGCTGTGCTGTCTTTTTGTGTTTGAGTCCTGGGCATCCACCTCAATGGCTTATATTTTTGCTCCTTTCTTAAAAACTGTTTTTAACCCGTTATGGTGGTTGGTAGACTTTGATTGATGGGAATTGCAATTACTGCAATTGATATACATCCCCTTTCTGCTATATCGAGAGTCCTATTTTATTGTTTCTATTCAAGTGGCTGTCAGTTGTCGAAAGTGCGCCACATTGCGTACGTGCAATACCTTTCCTTAATTTCTCCTCATCAAAGCTATTGATTTTAAACGAACATAATTTGGTGCGTTTCATAAACAGTAAGAACGAAAATAAAGAGGAAAGAAATAGATAGAAAATATAAAAAAAAGCTTATGAGCTCTCCAAGATCACAGCTGCCAGTTAGTCATGAGAAACAAATAACAGGGCCGCTTCTCCCTGGTGGATGAAGCCAGTAGGAGTCTGTGATGCAATTTGTTTTGTCAATGGCATCGCTGATACTAAACGAGCGAGGAGAAGGTGGGAGAAGGTCGGCGAAGAAAGGACTGATCTGATTCAAATATTCATTAAATGGAAAAAGAAAGCTTTCAGATTTGCATGGTAAAAGAAAACTTAGAGATTGTCTGTCGAACAGAAAATATTTTGCGGGCCACTTTGGAAACGCATTCTATTCCGGAGAGGCTCATTGTGTGTGGGTTGTTTTCTCCTTCAGTCGCTAGAAGCAACTCTTCTGCGCCCAAGCTCCATTAGAGAAATCATGAACATTCTTCAATAAATTAAAGAAATTATATTTTATCGAAGTAATTGTACTTCTGCGAAATTTAATTTGAGAAAAATCTGCAGTTAAAGCACAATACTGGTGCTAAATTATTAGTGATAAAAATACACCGAACAGTGAGTATGTCTAGAACCATACGCTTCTGAGTCAAATATATTAACCCTCCGAGCGTTTTACTTTTTTGTGTAAAGCTATACCGAAAGCGATCTACTTAGGCACAGCTAAAGGTCCCGAAAAGTTTTCCCTTTCCATTCACAAATTCTTCAAAAATGCAAGAGCCTCCTGTTCCTACCCCCTTTTATGACGCGGGTGGTCCACACAACCCCTTGGGTTGGGCATTTAATTGCTTAGATCCGACGCTTAGATAAGCGATTTCGTTGCCTAGGGGAAATCTTGTACGGCAGGCTACAAGCAAGCAGGAATGGGGTTCAGATTATTCACAGATCAGAACTTGGAAGATGTTCGTCCGATCTATTGAGTTTCAATAAAAGCGTTCCAAGAAATGAAGAATAAAAAAATATAGCTTGATAAAAATTGGTGGGTTCATAGTTGAAAAATATTTGTTTGCTTCAAACAATAGAAAAATTCTTTTTTCTGTAATTTTTAAAAACTTTTTTTTTAATTTTAATATTACGATTTTAACCTAGAAAAAGCACCCTATATTCATTATTGAATACGAGACCAAGAAAATACAAAATTGTTTGCATGTTTTGAAAAAAATTAATGATTAGTATTTGCTATCAAGCACTATTTGCTTAATCAAAGCGCCAGAATTGTCATAAAAGTTTAATTTTTATAGAAGATTGAATTCTCAGAAGCAGTTTGCTTGTAAAAATAAATATCAATAAATATTTTAAGGATAAAATAAAATCTTAAATTTCGTAAAATCACGTGTTTCAAATACAGTAATCGAGACGCATTAGGTCACATATTTAGGCGTTTTTTGGATCAGGTGAAGAATGCACACTTATTCATTATTTTCAAGGTATGAAGTAAAATTGGCGCCACTGTTTTAAAATTGAAATTTTGAACAGAATTTATTTTGAAAGATAATATTAAATGCTTTAGTAATTTGCATAATATTTTAGTGGACGGTAACGCTGATCCTCATAAAAATGTAAAAATTAGTTTGGTCAAACATATATCAGATCTGCAAAAAACCTTTTTTGAATCCTGTTCAAAATAAAAAATTATCTTGGATCCAAAATCTTTTTAAGACTTTTAATTCACTGAACTCCCAATAAAAGAAGTTGGTGTGGTGTGGAAGTTAGGAGAGTGGGTGCCAGCTCAAGTGTCGTCCTCTGCACTTGACCGAAGTTCAAAATTACGAGGTCCATTGCCAATAGCCCTCGTGTTGCTTCCAGTGCGACGTTAATAAGAAAACACTAAACTAAACCCAATAAAAGAAGAAAACCTCCGAACTCCCAACAAAAGAAAAAATTGAGTGTATATCAGTTTGATTGATATATCACATTGATGTATACTCAATTGAAATTAAAAGTTAGTTAAGTGTTATAATGTATTTTTTGATTGACAATAGAAAATAATATCATGAAATTGCCGTAAGAGTTGTGAAACATCTAATATCATATGTTTCAACCTATATATGCGAAAAATCTTTCTCTTTGTACACTGCGACAAAAACAAAATACAGAAATAGGTCGGATGCTGAAGAAGACATTAGGTTGATGGTTTCAGAAATTTTTACAGACGTAAAAATACTTTGCAATAAAAAACAATCATGGTCAAGTCATTAAAATTCTTTCTTTTTTTTTTTCATTATTTGTTATATTTAAAAAAATATTGCTTTTGTTTATTATGCATAGGCCATATTTTAGGGAAGAAAAAAAAACTTTCGCTATCTTAACATTCATTAATCTTACTAAGACGTTTCTAATAAAAAAATAGAAATGCAATAATAATTTTGTAAATTTGATTAGGATAAAGAGCTTTGATATCCTATTTTTTCTGCTGTTTGATCAAGGGGTTCCTTGAAGGTAATGGTAAGCTCAAAAGGTTCCCCAATGTGCAAGAGGTTGAATACCTCTGCTCTAAGCGAAATACCCCATCTACATCCACTTTTGTGCAAAGGTAATATATTTTACATTCAATAAATAATTTTAAATTTTAATGGAGTATATATTCTTCAAAATGTCAAAATATTTCTAGCCATCTTCAATCCCACATTTTAATTTTCAACTTTCTGTTTCTTTGGTGTTTTCAAACTTTAAGTACATATTCGTATTATATCTTTTAACAGAAAATTGTCATCGATTACTACATCTTACATATCAGTTATCACAAATTTGGCAGTGAGAGAAACTTTTCCCTTTTTAATTTGTCTTTCAAAACAGTACACTTAAAACATTTTAGTTCAGTGAAGTTGACAGACATTTCCTCAAAGAATTCATAACAAATTTTGTAAGCAATTTTAAATTTTAGAAATGTATTCTTAATCCCAGGAATATAACCATATATAATTGTTAGTTTATTCTTTAGTATTAATGGTACGAATTTATCATCATATCTCGTTCTATATCGGAATAAAATAAACTGTAGCTGAAATGTTATGATGTTTAATTTCTTTGGTAGTTTTACAGAAAAATAATGTCTGGCTGTAGAGAAAAGAGAGCGTATGATTTGATCTATTGAAAGGTGATATTTTTTCCAAATGTAAGGTATTTTTTAAATTTAAATAACTTGACCGAAGTGGATCATATAATTTCAAAATGCACTCTATTTGTGCTCTGTTTGTGTGCTGGTTTCAAAGTAAACCACCTCACTTCTGAATAGCCGAGCAGCTTTTTATATTCAATATCAAAATGAATGCAAAATTGCTTACGATTTGCTTCTCCAACCTTAAAGGGACTAAAATATATGTTTAAGTTCAGTGCAAAATATTCACAATATGTAAAAATAATATTCATCTATTAATTTTAGTCCATTTTACAAATTGTACCTAAAAAGAGTTATATGTGTTTATTAGATCAAAAATTCGTTTATAACAAATCAGGTATAATTTTGGGTAGTTTAAATTTCAATATAATATACATATTTTAAAACAAATGCAAAAAGAGTCAATTTATTCAAACTTGTATTTCATGAATAAAATAAATCAGTGTTCATATGTTCTCAAATAAACAAAATTGTAATCAAAGTGTTCATTCAATTTACAAAAAAATGCAAAGAATCGTATATAAGCAATAATTTTAATTGTTACAAATGTTAAAAATATCAGAGACACATAAGAAAAAAAAAAATAAATATTTTATATTAAATGCTTAAACAAAACAAAAGTACTAAGTCTTTAAAGTACCTTAATCCCTACTTTCAGAACAATTTGTTATTTGAGAAAAAATTGTTTGTGAAACACAATATTGTGTATATATAACAGTGTACAGTTTAATTTAAAATTATAATTGAATTTAAAATTATAAATTTTTTAACATTTGTGATAATAATGTCACTTATATCTATTTTTAATAATCTGTGAATGCATCAAACTATTACTTTATTATGTTGACGGTATATTTAATATTACGCATAATATAACGAACAAATTTCTAACTGAATTTTAAAATAATTATTTCAGAAACTATTGTAGATATGCTCATAATTTTTGTATACCGAAGTTTTAGTATCTCAGGTTTGCTTCCAAGTAAAATTTTTATTTTATATTCATCAAATTGTTCAGCATATTTTTTGCTAATGACGTGCGGTTTTTAACTGATTTCTAAAAAACTTACGGAATATATGAAAATATGCTGGCGATGAAATTTATTAAATTTTGAATTTTATATTTTAAATTTTCATAGAATTGTAAATTTATGTGATTAATAATTTTTAACTTTGTATGTACCATACATAAATATTTTTTGATGTAATTTGAAAAGCAGATTTTCAGGGTAGCTTATGTAAAATTCGTAATTATATAATGTTAAGATTACGAAAAATGTCCGGATTTTAATTACATGTACTTCAATTATCCTTTAACAGAAGATAAATTATAAGGGATTTTACACATATGAATATTTTTTAAATTTGAATCTTCAAATAATTAGTAGTCAAAAGTATCTGTGCAAAAGTACAGTTGATACTTACACGTATGAACAAATATAAATGTTTGCAGATGCTATTAATTACTAATTTTTCAAAAATCAAGTTTGAAAAATATGAGTTGGAGTGGGAAATCGCATTCTTTTTCTCTTTGAGGGAAGATGTAGTTCAGTTATTTAAAATTCGGATGTATTTCAAAACTTAACATTACAAAACTGAGTATCATGCGTAAGCTGTCCTGAATACCTGGCTTTGAAATTATGAAAAAAAAAACTAATAGATTTAAAAAAAAGTTTAATTTTTGGTATTACTTTTATTCATGCATTAGAGATTTTTAAAAGTAAAGAAATACAGAAGCTTAAAAATTATTCATTTTTAATAATTGAAAATCTTAAAGCGTTTCTGATTTTGACTCGTTCGTTTTTTTTTTTTTTTAATTTATGACACGTTATTAGGAAATAAATATTATTTTAAAAACTGAAAGTAGTGAATAAAGTAACACAAATGAAACAATAGAACGTATTTATTGTTTTCATACATTCTCTGTATTTAAACAAACATTTTTTAGATATATATTTAGCGATGTTTTTCGAGATTTATAGAAATAACATACAAACTTAACTCTATCTGATATTTTTTAATATGAGGAAAAATAAAAAAGGTCAATTTTTAGCAATCAAAGAAAATATACAAAGATTAATTTGTCCAACAATATAAAACAGTAGGTTTCCTACTCTATCTAAATTTGTTAAAATTCCAAATGAATATTAATTAAAAATGGGATTAAAATCTAGTTAATTTTGTGATTGAACTTTAAAGCGTTTTTTGGATTGGTTTAAATAAAAAATTTTATCTCGAAAGCTAGGTCAAGGGACGCATTTCTTTCATAAACCCAATAAAATCTCAACTCAAGTTGACCAACAAACACACTTGAAAGGAAATTTCCCCCTTCCCCTCTTGAACGAATGTCTCAATGGAACTCTCTCTAGCCCTAAGGGCAAGAGTGGGGTTCCCTTGTGAGCCATAAAATTTCCTGTCAAAGTTCATTGTGTGTCCGCAACCCTCCCCAATTATCTAACAAGATGTAAAACTTTTAAAAGGGGGGAAGGAATTGCAGAAAAACCCGGCGCAAACGATCTCGAATACATCCTGTGATGGCGAAAAAACACGGCTCTGACGCTTTCGGTGCGCTCACAGCCACACGGGTTTATACGGCGCAAACGCTTTCGGAATATCTCGGACAGTACGGAAAAAAGCGTGTGAAACGCTTAGAGGGTTAAGCTTGTTGCAGACAGAATAGCTGCTGCTAAATCGTATGATCCAAGTGTCGCCTTTCCTCCTCGCTTCTAGTGACGCACACCCGCAATAATAAGTAGGCTTGGTAGTTAGGTATGCATTGTGTATCGCCTACTTACGTGAGAGGCCCACGTGACGTAACTTTGTAATTGTTTCTTAAAACAGGAATATAAACGAAAACTGGTGACGATAGTGGAATCAATGTACTGAAATATTCCTGTAGTAATGTGATATGATACAAATGACTTATGGTGGAATGTTCTTAGGTAGTACTTTAATATACAATAAAAGTTTGAATTTTTATTCAGAGGGCCCAGCGCTGCGTGGTTTAGTTTGACACCGGGAGGATAAAAGGCGTCTATTATGTTGGCCAGGACTGATTTAGAAAATAAAAAAAAAATTAGGTTTCTTCTATTAATTCGACCATATAAATCAAAATATTTTAAATTTTATGTGGGTTTTTAAATTATAAAAGTAGCTGGATCCCGTATAAAGGACTAGGGTAAATTTAGCTATTGAGGTGTGGGTTCAAAGAGTTAGAAATTATGACTAGAATAGAATTTATTTCATGAAAATATCTGCTATAGACTAAAATATGAAGAGACAATTTGAAGAAGTTTAGAAACTTTTGAAATAATTAAAAATTATTATTCTCTAAGTATTTAGCGCCGATCAGAGGGCAGGCTTCCCAATCCGTCATCCGCGAGGAGCTCACAGCTGCCGATCGTATTTTACAGAACAAGGCTGTTTCTGGTTGAAATGATGAGTCTATTTGACGCTTGAGCCGAAACCGGAACTAAGTTCAAATACAGATTCACGTTTGCGTGGGGAGACAAGAGGGGTGGGGGTTAAATGTCATAAGTATTTCTAGGTAGTGATAACCTCCGGGTGAGTAAGGAATTCCATGTATGATCAGTTATTCAACGTATTCAACGTCTGTTGTTACTGTTGAAAAGAGCCGCTAATTATAAACTTGAATATTTAAATGCTATTTTATCATTTCATGTTACTCCGTAAACGTAAGGATACTCCTTAATCTTTCGCAAAAAAAAATTCTTCAGGGAAATTTCGGACTTTTTTTAAATTTTTAATAAATATTAGGGAAATCTTGAACAATAAAAAAATGTAGTTCAATTCATTTCATAAAACTATATTAAAAGTTATTTATACCAGGAATAATTTTCATTTACTTTTTATCTTTTCCATGTCTAAAATTTCTATTTAAATCTGCTTTGTTAAAGATCCTCTAACCACTTTATGTCTTTGCAGTGTTGAGGAATAATCTTAACGACATGGGCGTAATAGGTACCACAAGTACAAAATAACATCATAAAAATTCTCGTCTTATAGAGACCTGGTTCCATGAGTTCCGACAATCGATATTTTTTACAAACCCGTCTCGATGCAAATATCTGTCGAAATCATTCTTTATATTTTTTAAAGAAACGTCCAACTTTGGAGTTGGTGCTTCATCAGTTACGAGAGTCATTAAAAGAATCACGAATTCCAAATAAATGTTTCGTCCTGTGGAAATGAAATTCAAATGTAACTATGTAGACTCGAAGTTAGCAAGGCTGCAATATAAATTCTTCTCTTCCCCCGAGAGAGAGTTCGAAAATGGATTATTAGAATAGTTGAATTGATTTTTTGATATTTTGGTTTCCTGAAATAAGCCAGGTATTTCAGAAAATTAGTTAATTAGCTTTCAATATTTCTGTTAAGGGATTTTGATACGGTATGTAATCATCTAACTTGAGTTCTGAAATATTTTTATCTTCTTAAAAAGCCTATTACTAAACAAGCTTTCTGTCTGCGTTTGTTTTATTAGATTAATTATTTTTGAATAATTATTATAACTAAATATACATTAAAGTGAATCTTGTGAAATGTACAAATTTTATTATACATTAACATAGAGATATTCAAGAATTATTTTTTGTTCTTCAAATATATATATAAACATACAACATATATATATATATATATATATATATATATATACCCTCATGGACCAAAAAAGTAGCCCACCAAGAAAGAGTCGTCAAAATGAAACGAAATTTTACATACATAATGACTATTTTGATATAAGTAAATGATTAGAAAATCGAAAAAAAAAAAAGAATTGTTTATTTCAGAGAAAAAAGCAAAATAATGGAGGATTTAATACCCGGTTGAACCCCCTAAAGCACGAATGCACGATGCGATACGATCAGGCATTGAGGCATACAAGTTCTGTATTGAAGTCTTGAGGCATTTTGTTCTATATTTGTTGTAACCTCGCCTCTAGTTCGTTTAAACTGGAGGGATGCCCAACTCGCCGTCCCAAGTGATCCCAGATATGCACGATTGGAGACAAATCTGGGGATAGGGCAGGCCAAGTAAGGGTAGTAACAGTGAGGGGACAGTGTTGTGACACCCTTGCCGTGTAAGGCCGAGCATAGTCTTGTTGAAAAATGGCTAATGGGAGCCGTTGCATGAGTGGCAACACATGTGGTTCATGGTTGTCATGGACATACCACTGGACTGGCATGGTGTCACGGATCAATATTAGGGGTGACCGTGTATTGTAGGCAATGGCACCCCATACCATCACACTAGTTGTGGGAGCAGTGTGTCGCTGTAAAGAAAAGGCAGGATTGAGGCGTTCACCACGGAATCTCCATACACGAACACGATTGTCATCACTGCTGAGATTGAATCTGGATTAGTCGCTAAAGACGACCTAGTTCAATTCCGCAGCAGTCCAGTTTTCTTGTGCGTGGCACCACTCCAGACGGAGGCGTCGATGTGTGGGCATCAGGGGCAACACACGTAATGGGCGCCGTGATCCCAAATGTCCGTCAGCCAGGCGCCTTCGTATGGTTCGAGTAGACACAGAGGCCCCTAGTGAAGGTGTTACCTGTGCCTGGATGGCGGCCAGTGAAGCAGTTGGTTGTACGCGTGCATTTCTTATGATGTGGCGGTCTTCTCGACGACTGGTCTGTTGAGGACGTCCTGAGCCTGGTCTTCGTGTAAATGACATCTCTCGGATCCACTGGTCCCAACACCTCCTGACAACCCTATCAAAGTGGCCTAATTGACGAGCTATTCGCCTAGCTGACCACCCTGCTTCCATCATGCCGATGATTCTCCCCCTCTCAAACTGCGACAGTTGCTCATATTGTCTTCGAAAACGGCGTAAAGGCCTGTCTACCTCAGCTCTTCCTTTGTAAACGATTCAGCTTACTCAAACAGGCTTTGGTTACCTGTTTTATACTCCACGGAGAAAGACGTTAAATGCCTCTACCGGCTATAAGTAATGCGCAATTACGCTGTTTTTCTAATCATTAGCATATCTCTCCGACATGTACTTTCATGCTAAGTTTCGTTATGATCCTGCTATTATTTCTTGGTGTGCTAATTTTTTTGTCCATGAGTATATGTGGACCTTCATGTGTACTCCGTAAAAAAAACTGGAGTTCTCCCTATTATAAAAAGAGTAGAAATAGGAAAACGGAAAATAATGAATAAACACGATTGCATTTATAAGCTTTTATAATAATTTTTAAATAAAATATAAAGAAATGCAGCCTTTCAAGGAAACAAATAAGATACAACCTGTAATTACTCTTAAAAATACATGTACAAGTGATTTAATGAAATTCGTTATTTATACACTCACTCATCACAAGGACACTTTCAGCAAACACACGTAAAAGTGATATGATTAAACTCACATTTCTAAAGAGGAAAAAAATTATTGCTTTCTTTGAGGAAAATAATTTTAGTTTCCTTTCATTTTAGCAAACGAAGAAAAAATATTAATACATTGTAGTAATGTTTTGCCAAACAAAATCCGCGGAAGGAGGTTTCCATAATCATATTGAAACCTATATTTTTCTTTGAAATTAGTTATGATGAAAATGAAATATCAAAACATTTAATACTTTTGGACGAAAATTGAATATAAAGAACAAATCCTTTAGTATACGCAAGTCTATGGGTAAAATATTAGTTTTCGAAAATCGTTCCTTCATTTTCAGTAGTTCGTGATACATAAATTTTAGATTTGAATTCAGACAAGTTTAAGAAAACTTACAATTTAAACATTCTTACATGCCGGTTATTAAAAATTTAAGAAAAGTCATTGAATGGTACCAAGTCCTTAAATAAACATGCACAACATGAACAATATACTCTTGTTTCCAAAAATTAAGGAAAGCTCACAAAGAATAGCAAAGACTATTCGAAAAGAAATCAATGTTCATTAAATTTGAAAATGCTTTTAAATAAAATGTATGAAATTAAACGGTCATATACAAATTAGAGGCGCTGCAATCGGGATGTGTCACCTGTGAGAACCAAAAAAATGGGAGAATGATTGAGAGTAAGGCTTCAGATATCGCTGTGGTGATTATATGAGAAATCAAGGGTAGCCAATTCGTTACATTGATCTTGAGACATAACTTTCCCGAAGAATATCGATGGAGAGCCATTGAGAGACAACAGGTGACTGAAACTGAATTAGAGGACGCCAGATGACTAGATGTAGTACTTTTGTGGTTCACAGACACTGCAACAATTTCGAACCCCTGTTTCGGTATCCATAAGGCTGAGGCAAGTGAGACGACTAACACCGATGGCCTGTTCTTACATTCATGTGCGCAAAGGAATAGAATCGCATCCCCAACTCAACACGAAGCATACCTTGCTGTAGTCACCGGAAAATTGATCTCACCGTCTACCATGCATTACAAGATTCATGAAGGTGGTTTTTAAAAGAGGAGACCAACCATTTGAGATCAGCTTACCGAGCGTCTCAGAAGGAAACGTTTGAGGTGTGCACGTCAAAATGTCCATTGGATGGCTGAACAATGGATGCCTATTTAATCACGGATGAATCCAGGTTTATCTTCTAAATTGATTGTAATCGTTATTTGATTTTGAGGAAATAGAAACACTTTATCATAACCAACAAACATCCGTGACAGCGATTCATACGGAGAAGCATTTGTCTTTGTTTGAGGTGGCATCTCTTTGGGAGGATACACAGTCTTACCGCCTGGAATAAGGAATGCTCACGTATATAGAAGTTACATTCTTGATGCGTAAGTGTACCCTTAGGCAAGTGCAATAGGTGATGATTCCCCCCCCTACTTTATCATAACTTTAGACAGAGCAGAATTCATATCATAGAAGATTATATTCAGCAATAAGCGATTCATCGCTTAGAAGGGCCAGTTCAATCACGGAAATCGAATCCAATAGCGCATTTTTGGATGCTTTAGAAAAGCATATTGCTGCTCTCAATCCTCTTGCTCAGACCTTTGCCGCGCAGACAACTTCTTTGCAAGAACAATATATTTGACTTCCCAGTGACATAATTTATAATATCATACATAACAGTACATGATGTATCGTAGTATGGGTAATCATAATTCACATGGAAGACACTTTTCATACACCAAACTGACACATTCAGTCTTATATACATATGCTAATTTCTAAAGCATTATAATATACTTCTATTGTCTGGTATTTAAGTTTCATGGTTAATTAATACTTATTTGTGTGATGTACGTTGGGTCTGTTTTATTACACTCTAGTTTTAACTTTTTGAATTTTCACTATTTTCCTGATTTTTCCTTCATTTATGGATATATATATATATGTATATGAAGTAATTTTTGTGTTAAACCACTAATTTCTATATCTTTAAGCTTACCACATTATTATTATACTCCAATGCATATATATATATATATATATATGTATATATATATATATATCATTTTAAGATATTAAATTCTAAATGTAAGTAATTTAAAAGAATATACTATATTCTATATTCTCTTTATATAAGAATTCAATATTATATTTTCATTTTTGTGTAATAAACAAGAGTTCAATTACATTTTTTGCGTAATGTTTTTATACTGGAAAACAATTATATAAAACCAAAAGTATACTTGGGAAAAAATGTAAAATGTATTATTTTTTATACTGAGCAGAGAGTAACTACAGAAAAAAGCAATACTGTTTTCTGACAAGACAGCAACAAATAAGTGAACAAAATATGTTCTTTATATAAATATGCTTGTTTTGACCTATTTTCATCTGCATTTATGCTAATGTTTTTGATACTTTTCAAAATAAAAACTCACAACTTCTTTTTTTTTATTCCCAACCGGCTTTTCACATAACAATATTAGTACGAAATTGCTTATTTCTATTTGCTATTTATTTAAGAAATATAACGATGAATCTTTTTTGCCATTGAATGTATTCTTTCTTTGTGCGTCATAAAATAACCTACAATAGTAATCTTGTTTTACAGAGTCAATTCCTTTCAATATTTATCCCTTAGGTAGCATGTAGTATCATTTGAAGTTCTTAAAAGATTTATGTTGATTTAAGTACTTAGAATTTAAAGACTTATCGAAGCAATCTCCAACACCGTCGCCGCATTTAAATGAGAAAGGAAGATCGCTGAATTCCTTCCTGTAGAAATTTTCTTTTGTCTCCAAAACAATGAGAAAGACAACAAATTGCTCTTAAATTGCTTTTTGTGGGAACTACTTGATTACTTTGAGTTGTGGTAATTGGTATGGGGCTTAAATCATTAAAGAAGCATTGTACATAGGAAAGAATAGTGCTCGGATAGTTATATTTATTTCAGTATAACACTACTAACATAGTACATATGTCCTTTGAAAATTCCTGTAAAAAATGAAGTTTGATGGGTAAAAAGGGGAACGTGAATTTTGATATCCAAAAACCATGTACAAAGAAATGATGAGTTTTATTCAATTTAAAAATGTGCACAGAATAATGAAGAATCTAATATATTTTTTTCAATTTGCATATTTTCTTTTATACATTTAACACTAAGTAACTGAGACTAAAACTGTTCTAATTTTGTAATTCTGATTTTTACGTAACTATTAGAAGGCGATTCACTAAATCCTTTGATGAATTTACCAGAATTCGATAAATAAAACATTCAAAAGTTGAATAGTAAACATGTAAATAGAAACGTCACATCATTGTGTTTTTCTTATGTGCCAGTGATAACCTAGTGATCATCACAATCACGGATTCGGAACTGCTGTTGTCTTCGTCCAGCCGTAGGTTCGACACCTGATGTCACTAAAAGACCCACAGTGTCTGAATTTTGGAATGGGAAAAAATTAGGAAATTAAATTAATTTTATGTGAGATCATTACCCACACACACGTATTAGTTTATCGAATACTTTAAATGCATAACGCTTTTACTACAATTTCATAGATTCGCCATTTAGAAAGAGCTGATGGATTAAATCTGGTCGGAGTCCCAAGTCTTCACCTTGGCTTGGTGTGGAAGTTCGGAGAGAGAGAGATGTTGGTTCAGGCAATAGACCAATAGAGAGAGAGATGTAGTCCTCGGCAATAGACCAATGTTAAAAAATATGCAGTACATTGTACTCGGCAATAGACCAATGTTAAAAAATATGCAGTACATTGCTAATATCCCCGTTCCGCGTGTGTCTTCCACCGGAATATCCTTACAATGTGTACATGTTTAAACTAAATTCTTATAATTCAGTATATACGTATAGATTTTTGTCTAATATTTTTTTTTGTTCACGAATTTGTGGATGCCTTTTATACTGCTCTCTAAATATACGTTGTCTGTCATATGTTTATTTCTGCAGGAAAAATTCTACTGTTAATTTTTCATTCTTGTCATGTACATTTCCTGTTCTGTACACACATGTTAAGCTTTTATTAAATTTGAATTTCGAAATTATTTGATAACTTATGTTTTCTGTTCCAATATGTACTGTTATATTTTACCATTTATTGTTGGAGACGAATAGAAATTTGTCAATAAATGCTGAGTTGGGGGGTTGTCTCCCGGAAAGCCAGTTTGTAGCTCTAAACACCTGGAGAATTCGGTCCCCTTGGGCATTCTGCTAACATTCCCTTTGGCTGCTTCGCAATGTTACATTTATAAAGAACCTGTCACTCAAAATATGAAATTTTACGATTCTGCTAAACTTTTCATATCAATGGTCAGTTAATGTACACAATATATGAGTCTAATTCCTACACAAAAAACATTTTAGTTATAATAAACAGTGACAAATTAATTTTTAAAAGCATTTTTTTCTAATAAATGCTATCAAATAAACTACCATCATCTCTTTAGGTCCCCATCGAATACTTTAAATAACATTTCAAAAAATAATATTCAATATCTCTGATTATATTCACCAGAAATTATGCATTCATATGTAAATGGAGTACTCCACAGCGGGAGCGAAATTGTATTTGTTGGCAACTCCAAAGTATTTCGAAAATTATGTTATGTTCCACGCACATACGCAAGTGCATCTTCTTTTTGTATTTAAAGTTGAGTTATTACTTTCCTTTATTTTTAATAATATATCCTGAAAGAAATGATATATGTAATCTATTTTGTTAAGTTTCGTAAAATTAAAAAAAAAAAAGAAAAAGAAAGTTTCTCGTTGTTTCTAGTGTTTATAATAAGAGTCTCAATAGGAAAGAAGCGATTAAAGCAGTGAAGCACTTTTAAATTCCTGCGATTTCAAAATGTGAAATAAAAATAAATAAACGATTATTATTTAGTTTCTAGAATATCGAACTCTTAAATTTCTGATAAATCTCGTTTTCAAAAAATATGCCCTATATAAATTACATTTTTATTACATTTGACTAAATTTTATTTAAATATTTTTCTCGTATTATTTATTCTTTTAAAAATTTAGCTTATCAGCATGCATATAAAATTATTCACGAAAAATAAACAATAAATAAACATTTACTTTTTGATTGAAAATTCCAAATAATAACTTTCTCGAAATATCTTTTGGTAGTGGAGAATTGCGGTTTTTTTTTTTTTTTTTTTTTTTCATGTCATAGTTATTAAACATTTTTGGTTGAATGAAATCGTTTGCTATTTTATAAGAAATAGTTTCACAACAGTAATGTTTCCAAAATAGTCAAAATCTGTAACACCATATTTTGAAATTTTTGGCATAATTTTTGGCTTGAAGTATTATTTTAGGATTCAGTATCTTACGATAATCAATTCTTGTTCTAATTGTGAAACAACTTCGGAGATCTCATCAGAATTATCTGGTTATTAATAAACATTTCGCACTCAAAAATGGTACTGATATAGTGCAGCTTCTGAAACAGACGAAAGAGGCTCATGTATGGCTCATGTCTATTTATAAAT
>BMAW01090424.1:281373-302945 GCA_019974015.1 Nephila pilipes | reverse complement strand
TCTATATATATATATATATCCACACATTTCAGTCCTATTTTATCACAATAGGAACGTCTTCATAAGATAATTAATGGTAAGGAGGCTGATTTTTTTTTTTTTTTTTCGTTTCTAAAATTTATTCTTTGAATGATGTAAACAGAAGTAACAGTAATTTAAAACATGATAAATTAATAAAAAAAAAAGAAAATTAATGACTTGGCTGTGATTGTTTTTTATTGCAATGTATCTTTACGTCTGCAATAATTGCTTAAATCTGCAATGAACCTAATGTCATCTTTAGCACCCAATCTGTTTCTGTATTTTTTTTTTGTAGCAGCTTACAAATAGAAAGATTTTTCGATTGCATAGATTGAAACATATGTTTCATCTCTCTTTTGGCAATTTCGAGGTACTCTTTCCTAATGTCAATCCAAAAAAGCATAATATCAACTTGACTAAAATCTAGTTTCAATTGCGTGTCAATCGATATATCAGTTTGCTGTTCTCTTCTTGTTATTGGGTGATTGGTGGTGTCACAGTCTTCAAACAAATTTTGGATCCAAGATAATATTTTGAACAGGAAAATATTAAAGAAATGTTTTTTATAGATCTGATTAATGTTAAACCAAATTAAATTTTATATTCTTGTCGGTATTAGCGTTACCGTCTACTAAATTACCAAGCAATATAGGAAAGCATTCAATATTATCTTTAAAAATTCAATTTGCCCAAAATTTCAATTTTAAAAGTTTGGTGTCAATTTCACTTAATACATTGAAAATAGTGAAGTATGTAGTTAAATATGTGGGTGATTCTTCACCTCAGTCGAAAAAGAGCGACAAATATGTCTCGATTAAAATATTTGAAGCACCTGATTTTATTTTATCTATAAAATATTTATTTATATCTATTGTAAAGACTTAAATCACATAATTAACCAATCCTAGGATAGATGACAGCACAAAGCCGCCTCTTGATACTGCTGTGATGCTGTCGTAAGTGGTTTTTTGGCTGGTAGAAACGTGCTTCCGAAGATTGGCGTGAATCCTATCCGTTAGCACCAGAAAGGAACGTTGAGTGCGGCAGATAGTAGTAGAACTATGATATTTCTTCTTCGAAGCTCTTGTTTTGAGCGTGTGTGAAATGTTAACCTTAACTGTTCTAAATGTTTTATGTTCTTTGTAATATCCGTCCTCTTGTGCTGTTCTGTGACGTCGTGTGGTAATAAATCAAAATTTAAAGAATCAAGCTCATTTATTTCGAGTTGAACCCGTCACATTATTTTACAAGCAAACTGCCTTTAAGAAATCAATCTTCGATAGAAAAATAAAATTTTGCTAAACTTTGCGCTTTGTTTAAACAAATAGTAATGTCTTGCGGATCCCCTGTCAAAGTTCCTGGGAACCCTAGGATTCTGTTGAACCCAGTTTGAAAACATCTGGGTTAGGTTCACATACTATTTATTTCAATAAATAGTATGTGAAATATTACACATACTATTTATTATTCAAATCTGCACACACATCCATACAAGCCATTGTAGACACTTTGAATATTTAATACGTTTTATTCACGTAAATATAAAATGGTATATACAATACGTTTACTCGAGGAGGACATATTATCACTTTGTAGGTTGGCCCAGCATACTCCCACCGTTCTTTATATAGTTGGAGGAACTACAACATTCTATACATCGGCGAATTGAGCTAAAGTAAACCATATTTCAAGATTATTACTTAAGGCTTTAGGTGGGAAAAAAGCACTTGTCATGCCCCCTTAAATAATACTCAATTCTTGAGAAATATTTGTATACTAGGAAGAAGACATCCTTTGAAAATTATATATATATATATACACGGAAAAATTATATAGAAAAATAATATATTTATAATCGGGATCAGCCTCACCAACTGGGAGCTCTGATACTAATAGAGCAACATTCCGCGGAGAAATATTAAACGCTTAGCGTATGGAGACGCCGTTGCAGAGCTGCAGTAGACACACGGAGTGTCTGTTGGTGTTGTAAACATTACTTACGTTTAACTTAATAAACTGTATGTAATTACCTGCATAGAAATTAATATAAATACGTTGTTGAAGTGCTCATCAAAATCAAAGTGAATCCTGGACAACACACACACACACATATATATATATATGTAATGATTTATCTTTAATTCATATTAGTTTCTCATAATAATAATTTAATTTCCTAATTTTTCCCATTCTCTGATGTAAAAGTAAAGGGTTCATTTTTATTTCCTGATATGTCATTCTTTTTTAACTTAATTTATGCAATCACGCGTTCTTGAAAATCCTCGCAATAAGCAGATCCCACGCTTTCAGACCTGTAGGGAGGATTCCAACAAGACTATGTCCGCCCTTAAATTTTCTCGAAATCCCTCCATTCATACCACATGTTCTATGACGTTTATTGTGAAAGATCCCTGCTATATAACCAAAAACAGAGCGAAAAGACCTCTCTTGCTCTCATAATTTTACACTCTATTTTTTCTATTTTCTTTATCCAAAGGAGGAGTTGTACTTCCCGCCGTGTGGAAATGGTTTCTCACTCCGCTACAATAAAATAATTAATTAAAAATGAAATTGGATTTGACTGTTTTTAAAAATTAAATAGTACCATTTAAAACATTTAAAAGAAAGGCATAACACAAACATATAATTTCCTAATTCTTCCAATTCCGTACTATCACAGTGAATAGTTCATTTTTATTTCCTGATACAATTCTATTTCAGATTTTAATTGGTGGAAAATTGATGGATGATGCGTTTTTAAAAATCTGCATAGTCAGCTAATACACGCCTGAAATCCGTAAGGAAAATCCCTCCTCAACTTTCTATATATAAGATCCACGTGATCTGTAGAAATCCAATCCAATTCCACGTAATCCGAAGAAATCCTTACATACAAATTCCAAGCAAGATAAAATTCCCTACTCTCCCACTTTTGCTGCGACACCTAAGTGACTATTTTTATGTTCTCCATCTAACTATTCCTCTGTAAATTCCTATCTTTTGTGTTAAAATATTAAAGGTAAAATTTAAAACCTTTCAAAATGTGTTTATTGTGTACAGTGAGTTATAACATTCTTAAGGACAATAGTTATTTCTTGGAACGAGAAGCTTTACACAAGTCGATAGGATGAGTGGCCGTACTTTCTTGCCACTTGCAGACCACGACTACGAAAAAGTGGCCAACATATGTTAGCTTGTTGAATAACAAAATTGGACATTCTGTTTCCTGCTGTCTCAAAAATTATCTCATAAAAAATTATCTGATTCTAAGCGAACCAAAGACGAGGGAGCCTTTGAAACCTTCCAAAGGACCACAGCAAAGCCGGATGCCTCATTGAAGGGATCAGATGCAGTGATTTATTTCCATCCTCCAGTTTATTTGTAAGAATAAGATTTCATCCCAGCCTTTACTTATGATGAAATTCTAAAAAATAAAAAAATATGTGTCGTCTCTACATAAGAGAATGCTAATACTCCATTCTGTATTATTTTAAAATGCATCTACTCCCCCCAGCTTTCGGAAGCAGTGCAATCCTAAGAAGCAAAATACTCTCAAAAATACCTTTAAATCGTATTATAATATTTGTATTGAAATGGACTGAAATGGATTCATAAAATGTCCCGAATTGAGCATTCATTTTAAATTTAACTTTTCATCTAAATTGCTGAAGATAAATAAGAAATTCTGTATATAATTTTTTTTCCGTTTACAAAAAAGTATATATGACTTTTACGGATATCTAACGGTTCTGATGTCAAGTTTTTAAATTGTAATATATTTGAAAGTTAGTAAAATAGTATTTTGTTTTATTTATAGAATTTGATACATAGTAATATATATATATATATATATATATATATTCAGTTCATTGTTAATGATATTTTAAGTCTTAAAATGTGTTTTGTATTGAAAATAATGAATGATTGAGATGATATCTCTAGAGATTGTTTTAAAGGAAAGGCGAATAAATAATTCAAATGATAAGTAATACTTCACTTGCGAAGCATAAAAGGTATGGCAAAGTGTTATCAAAACGAACCGCACTTCTTCCGCGAGTAAAAAGGTTTGGTCGAGAAATCGTTGTAGGATAGAGTAATGCGATAAAAATACAAACATGGTTTATCAAATGCTTTTAGATTTCATTGATAATATTTGTATGTGAAATTTTGAAAACATGCATTTTCATACCTGTTGATAGTTGACATGCTGAAGATCATCAAATTTAGTTTTGCCCATGCTCATTTCTCAACACTGAGATGCATGAGGAAAATTTGTAAATAATGTTTAGGAAATTGTGTCAGAGTCTTGACATCAGTGGGAGTCGCATAGGAAAAAATCAAAACAATCTTTGTTTGAAATTTTATATTTGTTTGAATATTGATTAACAAAATACCATACAAATGTATTTGTTATTTATGTATTTTTTGTAGGTTCAAGAGTTTGTCAAAAAAAATATAATACTGAATATAAATTGAAGTTAGATTTTAAGCACAATGTATAAATTCGAAACACATACAGCATACAGATTTTGTTTTCCATTTTATTTAATATTGTTTATGCATTTTCTAAAGGTGAAGATATTGTTTTAGTTATAACCGTTTTGGGTTTAACTCTAATCTAAATTTTAAGTTTTTTTCTTAGATACTCCTGGAAGATGCGGTTGTGTGTCAGAAATCAAAGCACACCCGCGATATACATGGAAGGGGGATTTATAATGATATAGCTTAAATATAATTCTATTACCTAAATTTTCCTATTCATTAATTATTACTGTAAATATTTCATTTTTAATTCCTGATACCATTCAATTTTAGCTTTTAATTCATGCAATCACCGGTTTTTAAAATCTGAATAGTCGGCTAATACATACCTCATAGGCATAGGGGAAATCCCTACTGGACATTTTATCTACAGCTAAAATCCCTGGAAACCCCTTCATCCAATACAAAGTGATCTGAAGAAATCCATGCATATAAATTCCATGCAAGGTAAATTCCCTTCTCTCCCGTTTTAGCCACGACGCCGAAATGACGTCATTTGTGTTCTCCGTGTAATTATCTCTCTGTTATTGCCTCCCTCCCCTGTTAAGGTAATAAAGTTTTAATTTCCACACTTCCAAAATATCTTCAATAGTTACAACGAGTGGAAACATATTTACATAGACAATTGTTATTTAGTTATTACTTAGAATAAGAAGCCTTACACACACACACACACATATATATATATATATAATGCCATGTAATTTTGGTTCATGTACGAATTAAAAGAAGATGTTTGTGATGTACTTTTGGTGTCTTAATTTCGTTTCCGAATTATATTATATATTATTAATTACATGTATTACTTTTTCTCTTTTTCGAACTATATAACTTTGTAGGTCTACATGTTGCTGTATGTGATTAAAATTATGAAATTCTATATCGTTTTTGCTTCCTACATAACGGTAGAAAAGGCAAATCTCCCAAAGTTCTGGAAAAATTGCATTCATATTGAGTAGTGTAATGGTTCTAAAAATAGGTAATATATGAACCAGAAAGGGTTGAAACATGTAAAAGATACATTATAAAAATCCCCTTATCGTATTTATTACAGTATATTCAACTCTAGTAATTGATTTTCTTTTTCACATTATTTTACGTTTTGCCATTAAAGAGGAACGCCAAAATGAGACCAGAACTTAAATTAGAAGATTTTTAAAAGCATTTATATTTTCTTGTTACATTTTATATGCTACCGTTACAAATGCGCGGCAAACCATTTCCCACAGATTTCTGTATGCCAGAATCCATATACTTAGTTATGAATCTGAATTACATCTACGCATACCTAATGCTCTTGTGGCTTATGCATCATATTTATTTGATGGTAAATGTTCCTATTGCGTATTTTCTTTATGATGTTTATTTCTATTTCCCTAAATGGCCTTTTTCGAAGTATTTCCTACATTTTAGAGTTAAAAGAAATTTGTAATTTAATAACTCCATACATCTGAGTTTGAATAAAAAGAAGTACTTAAATCAAACTATATAACACTGTATAAGCACCATAACCAAACGATAATGCTCATAGCAGCAAAATAACTATAAATCTCATTGTTTTACAATTTTAAGGTATGAGGTTGCCGTTGGAGTATCTTTTTTCAAAAAGAAAGAAAAAAAAAATTGTGAAATATTCATGTTTTTAGTTACAATGGTCTATAAAATTGTAAATTCAAAAGTCATTTTCATGAACTCTTTTTTTTTTTTTTTTCTAATTTTGGCCTTATTTGTTTAACATTTAATGAAAAATGACCTTTGCGCTGAAGTTGGTATAACAAATTCTAATCAATTCTTCGTATTTTTGAATGGTCTTGAAGTTGCTGACAGTGGAAAATTTCCAGCACTGTTTCGAACAATGGAAGATTCGCATTTAATGTTGTAGATACAGAGAAGGGGTGTATATTGAATGAGATAAAAAGTAAATATGAACGAAATCAAAATAAAATGTTTTACAGCGTCATTCTCGTTATTGAAAACCACACCTCGTATGTAAATGAAATAGAATTGAAGGAAAATGAGGTTATATAGAGGATAACGGCTTATTGATAGATATTTATAATTTGGATTGAAGTAAATTCAAGGAAAAGTTCTAAGATAAGAACCAGCTGTTAGCGAGAAGTGTGAATCAGATAGAATGGTTACGTAAGTTTATTTTTCATTATTAGAGCTTAATATGGATTTGTAGATTTAAAGGGGATTCGAGGGAGAGTTACCACATCTATTCTTCACAGATTAATAATAAAGTATTTTATCGTGCTTTTTCGTATCCTCATTTGAAATTTAATGATTAATGACTTTAAGTAGACTTATGGTTAACAATAGAATTAAAAAGGGATGAAAAGGCGTTATAACTAAGCAAAGGCTTAAAAATACGTGGTCCATCGTCAACAGCCCTGGAGTAGATTCTAAATGTGACGTTAATGAACAACGTTGGCGTTTATCTATTTCTGAATTCTTGAGTTTTTTTTTTTAGTTTTTATTAACGTCGCACTAGAAGCAACACGAGGGCTATTGGCGACGGACCTCGTAATTTTGAACCACGGTCAAGTGACGAGGACGACACCTGAGCTGGCACCCCCTCTCCTAACATCCACACCACGCCAACGGGAGGACTTTGGGCCCCGAACAGATTTAACGTGCATCAGCCCCGGCTACACGACGGGTCTTTGGTGGCCAAGGATCGAACCCGCGACTGAACGAAAACCGCCAGCCGCTATCCACGACCTTGACCACTAGGCTACTGAATTCTTGAGACTTGGATATACTAAGCCTCAAGGCTGGTGTGTTTCATCGAGTTTTGGGTTCGAACCCTGATGCCACTGAAGACATTGTCAAGTAGAGGAGTTGATGCGCGTCAAATCTGGTAGCAGTCTCCAGTCCTCCTATTGGTGAAGTGAGAAATCTTGAAAAGGGAGGTGCAAGCTCTGGTGTCGTCCCTATCACTCGATTGTGGCTTAAACTTAAAGATCAATTTTTTATATTCCTGGTGTTGTGTCTGAGTGTGATGTTAATAAAAAATCTATTCTTATTTTAAAATCACTAAAAATTCTAATTTCATGCATTTGCCTTTAACTCCATCCGAAATTTCTTGAATGTAATACTAATAATGGAAATGTATTCCTGCTAGAATTAAATGCGTAGTTCCGATAGAAGTTCATAAAAAATTAAAATGCATTCAAGATATGTATCATAAATAGGAGCACATTGGTATATATTTCTACCAATAGATTTGTCTTAGCTACAATCCAGACTCTGCATTCATCTAGAGAAATATTTCACAGTACAACAGAAAGTAAACATAAAAGAAAAAAAATGACATGAAAAAGAACGGATAAGAAAAATAAACATAATTTAAAAAGATGATGTTTGGATGTAAAAAAGAATACACGACGAATAAAGGAGTAAAACAAGGGGAAAAAAAAGAATATTCTTATCTTTTGAGGATCCTTGATAAAAACAATGCATAAATAGTTTTTTTCTGCCATAAGACTTTCTTTTTGGATATCCTTATTTTTATCATAGATCCAAGAAATTGGTTGCAACTGTAATTTTCTTTTGTTTCTTTCGTGTTTGACTCGAGTATTCTTCATACGAGTCCCCATGGAAACGGTCATTTTTTGTAAAAGTACATCGAAATGAGTGGGAATTGAGAAGTGGAAGTACTTGTTGCTGCCTTTCTAAGATTGCATTTTTGTTTTTCATCAAGATGACGGTAAAGTTTTAGTATACATTTACATTTTTTGATTGAGTGTTTTAGGAATAAATGAATGTTTATGATGATGTCGTGTTGAAGTTTTCGAGGAATATTGAGACAGAAATTATAAAAATGCAAAGGACGTTTTTGAGAAATGAAAGTAAAAAAATATATGTTTATGTGCAGTTATCGTCAATGTATATTTAATATTTTTTGGTAAATGTGTTGCGTTTATTAAAATTATAATGATCACAAAATTGGCTGATGTTATTGAAACAATGAAATTTTTAATAGAATGTAAAGTCTTAAAAAAACAGCATATATCTTCTAAAAGCGAATTTTAATGTAGTTCAGATTGTTATGAAATGATGCTAATATGCATTGGAATTCGAGAATGACAGGATGAAGTTTCAGGTTGAGTTTAAAAAGGAAAAAAAAAATATTATATTAATGCCTAACCTTTACCCTAACTGATTTGGCCGCTGTAGCCTAGTGGTTAAGGCTTCAGACTCACTGCCGTCGGATTTTGTTGAGTCCTGGGATCGAAACTTGATGCCACTAAAGACCCGACGAGTGCGAGGGTGCCAACTCATGTGTCGTCCTCGTCACTTGACCGAAGTTCAAAATTACGAGGTCCGTAGTAATTAGCCCCCGCGTTGCTTCTATTACAACGTTAATAAAACCAAACTTTACCCTAACTGATGTAACCAGACGATATTAATTCTTAAAATATTTATATAATTGGTTTTATTTGGATACTTTTTAAAATATTGCTGTTATCTTAATTCTGATGTTTTTTGCTATTATTTTTTGATTGCGTTTTAAATTTGTTTGTGTGTCTTCCTTAAATTCAAAATAATAATAATATAATAATTTCCCAATTTTTAAATTCCTACTATTAGCTCACACTCTCCCTATATATAACTTGTTCAAATTTTCAATCGTTAATAAAATACTTTTTATTCATCCACTCAAGTTCAAATACATTTTTTTAAACTTGTAGATGATGGTACTTGAGGCTAATACAGTTTTTTCAAATATTAATTCATTTAATTGAATTTAATTGGTGAAAATGCAGTTTAGCCCAACCGTTTAGCGAGATTTCAGAAATTGACAAATTTGGTGATTTTTTTGACTGAACTTTTAAGTCCGCGAAGCGTCCAGAGGAAGTAGGAATTGAATTAATTATTTTTTCTTTTATATTATTTGTTTAAATAAGTTTTAATTCTTAACTCGATACTTGAAGAACGGGTCTGATTATTTGAAGTCGTAATCTCTTCGTGAAGGTGAGTGAGGTAAATATGAATTATTATTATTCATTTGCCAGACTATTTTTGTATATGGTGTAACTCTGTTTATTTTTTCATTTATCGTTCTAAAGGCATAAAAGAATGTAAACAAACCAGGCTATGGATCAGTTCAATAAATTATTTCACTGTAAACATGATAGTGCTCATGATTAATTAATGATTAATAAACATCTGTTCTGATTTTCAGTGCGTTTCATTGCTCTTTAGATTCTATAAAACAAAAACAAAAAAATCATCAATGTGATATGTTCGTCTGTGAGACGAATAGTTTATGAATAATGCATCTCCCATGTATGTTTATGAATCTAGGATTAAATTCCAACAGTCATGTGATAGCAATACAAAAATATTTAGATACCGATCCAAAAATATTTAAATTGTAACACATTATTGTTAAGAAATAACAATTACCGCTTATATGATTCATGTGAAAGGTTTCTGATGTGATAATAGCTTCAAGGCAGGAATTGGCAGATTTCGAAAGCGGGATGCTTGTTGTAGATATATGAATAGGGCATTTCATATTGAAAATTGTTGGGATATTCAACATTTTCTACTTGCAATGTCAAGATTGAGCCGAGAATATTGAATTTCTGCGTAGAGTAGTCAGTGTTACCAGAGGAGCAGCGTTGAGTCAAATAACAGCAAAAATTAATGTTGTACGTACCGCTGGCGTTTCCATTAGGATTGTATAGTTCGATTTGGTGATGATGGTATCTGGTAGCAGATAACCATCTAGAGTATCTTTGCAAACTACACGCCATCTGCTGTTATGCCTCTGCTTGGGTGGATATACGTTTGGATCTAAGACGACTTTTCTTGTTCTGAGGAGCCATGATTACAATTTGTAAACAGCGGTTGGTAGGATTCGAGTGTGGCGCAGACTCACCATAGACACAAATTGTTAACGAGAGATTGTAAAACGTATAGTTGTTTCATGATTGTGTGGGTTAATTTTACATGACAGGTACTGTGTTATCAGGTTAAACTGAAACAATTATTTATTCGGAATTGTTATGTACAGTTCTAACCATTCATGGACTTCGAGTGTTCCTAAACGATGAAATTTTTCCAGGAACATAATACGCCATACTACCGCACCCAAAGGTTTTTGTGATTGGTTTGAAAATCATTCTATACAATTTCATTTAAAGATTTCGCTCCTAATACGCCAGATATAAATCCCATAGAACATATATAGGACGTTATCGAATGATCAGTTCATGTACAAATAGTTTCACTTTCAATACTTTAGCAGTTTTACGCGTGTGTAGAGGTAGCGCGGCTGAATAATTCCTCCGTAGACGCTCGACGAGTTGTTGATTGAATGCTGCGTCTAGTTGTTCGTAACCGGACAAAAAAAAAATTCACACGATATTAAGAGATATCCCCTAATTTTTGGTACTTAAGTGTATATGTTTAGAATGTTAAATTGTGAGCGATTAGACTAAGGAATAGGTTTTGCATCTTTCAAATAAAACCATCATCTGATATGAAAATGAAGCGACACCCTTCTATAATGACACCTTTCGAAAAGTTTGGAAAAACTAGAGAATTGAATAACTTTCGATTATGACCATTAAGAGAAGTCTTGAGATCATTAAATAAAAAATAAGCTTCAACTAGATTATTTTTTAATAATAATCAGTACTTTATGCTATCCGAAGATAATAATTAATACATTGTGGTACTGAATGTTTTTTCTTCTACGGATTCCTAAACCCAAGCAATTCAACATTAGTAGCAATAAATTACAACTTTAAGTTCGTAAGATTAAATTAATATGTTGAATAAATATTATCGAGATGTCTCTGTTATTTATTACTCATAATTAAGATTTTACGATACCCCCTAGTATAAATGTGAGAAATTAACCTTTTTTTTTGTTTAGCACTTAGTTGGCAGTTTTAGCTGACGGCAATATATTGCATTTGGTAATTTATATAGCAGCAAATGGTAATCATTCAGACTTATCGCTTTGTTGTGATCTGTTGCTTACAGATGTATAAGTTTGAAAGTATATTTCTTTGTGTTAAGAAAATGTTATCAAAATATACTGTAAGTAAAATAATACATAATAGATGTTTAAAGATTGATTTCAAGCGACGCCAGTTTTGGGAAATAACACTCTGGAAAGGTTCACTTCACCTGAAAACAAATGGCCCAGTGGAATTCGTGTCCGTGTGAGAGCCCGGTACGTTGTATGACGAGGTACCATACTCTAAAGTTCATATCTTGTTCTCATTTCTTGTAGTACTGAATGTGTGAGAAATCTTTTAATTCTGTTAAACATCGATCAACATAATACTTTCCAAGTATTCAATAGTAGTAACTCAAAGTTGCTCCTTCAGTATATGCAAGGTTAAATATGATCCATGATTAGAAATTGCCCAGTCCTAAATTAATATTTTGTTTAAAATGAAGTGTTTGTACATTTCGCACATTTTATTGTTCTTACTTCCATCTATATTTTATTTCTCATCTTTCAATATTTCTTCGCTCTGAGATAGTTCTACCTTGCATCGTCCTCGTTTAATTACCCGAACAACGATGTGCAAGTCTAAACTGCTCTGCTTATTATTATATAAAACCCACAATATTTGGATGAGTGAATGACCCTTCTAAAGCATTCTTTTCTTAGAAAATTATATCCCCAATAATGTTTATGTTTAGAATAATTATGCTTTTACATTAAGGCGGACTTCGTAACATTTGTAATAGTTTGAAAGATAAATCAACTCTAACTGTCATGAGATTTTCATTATACTTAATTATTTAATTTTCGTTTTAAGTGTGATTTTATTTAGTTCTGAAGATTGTATATCCTTCAGTAAACCATATTAATTTTTCAGAGAGAATGAGAAGCTCTATATTCAAATATTATACACACACACACACACACACATATATATATATATATATATATTTCTATATGTATGTATTGTACTTGTTTGGGACAACAGATGGCGTTTTAAAGATGAATTCATATTATTACTTTGTGCTGCTATCTGTTAAACGGCGTCAAACCAATTTTGACACTGATGCATTGGTAAGATTTGATTGGTGACACGTCGAACTGTAGCCGTTATTTTATGTCGAGTTGTCCCCGTCGTCGACCCGTTTTTGTAATTATACACCCAAAAATAACAATCAAAGCAATAGGTTGCTTCTAGTGCTCTAAAGGAGGAGAAAACAGCCGAAAAAGAGACATTTTCCCCCTTCGGATACAAAGAGCGACATACTCATGAAACTTTAAAAAAAAGAGAAAGTGAATAATGCAAAATACTATAGGGAATTACTTTAAATGCGGATACATTTTGAACCCTCGTATTCTAGCTTCAGGAAATATTTAGTTGTAGGGAGTATAGTATGTAAATATTTGCTTCAGTAGTTAATTTTTTTTATTTTACCTGAACATGAAGCTTGCTGTTATTTTACTCTTTTAAGTGAAACTATCGTGAATTTTTGTAGTTAAATAAATAAATAATAGATACAGATGTTTTGAACCATTAAGTTTTGATGACTCTGGCTATTTTTCACAAGCTATTGAACTACTAAAATAGGATAATTAAATCTTAACATCTGAATCCAAAAATAATCTACTCAGAATGTTAATGACATTGGTGCTTGAATATGCATCAAAGAGTGATTTATTCACAAAAAACTGTTCAATTCGATGTAATGCACTCAATAGATTATTCTTCATGACTTTTCAGAAAACTCATCATAAATTTCCAGATTTATTTTGAGATGAGGACGAGAGGGAGGAATTTTGAGTGACGATTTTCCAGTGAAATAATATTATCTACGAGAGAATGGAAGTAAAAAAGTAGTAAAATGTAAATTCACTATTTAAAAACTCAATAATGGTATGTTGGAAATAATTAAAGCAGAACGAATTGAAGTAATGGACAGGCCTACATAAAAAAAAAATTTCTCCTTGAGATATTATTTATTAATGATATAATTTATTAAAAGAGTCATGTATTTCGCTTCTTTATTTCGTCTGAAAATGAAAAAAATCTCTTATTTATACCTTTATTTAGGTTTAAATATACTTGAGTAATATTTTAATGCAGAGAGAGAGGAGAGAGTGTTTCTCCTACTTTTTTTTTTAAATTTTCAATGGTTATACAGGCGTTTTTTAAGAAAGCACTGTTTTTAAATATGGCAGCTGCAGACATCTGACGCCATTCGATGCAGGTGCAGTGTTCGCATATTTGATAGATAAACACAAACGCCAGAAATAAACCGTTTGTCCATGTTTAGGTTTGTTTGGGAAAATTTAAAATGCCTCACACAATTGAAAGAGCCACCGATATTGAATTACTGAATAATACAATTTGAGGAAAATTTTAATTAAAAAAAATTCAAGGAAAGATTTCAGTGTTATTAAATTCACACTTTTAAATTATATTTATGTTCAATATACAATAGGTAGTGTTTATAAATATTTTAACAAATTTTTAAAGATATAAAATGTAGTTGATTTTATGTAATTTTCCCTAACGATGCGTGCATGACTTATATAGGTGATTGCAGATATTAAATATAAGTTGCTCATGCATAATTATATATGTTTATAAAAATTGTTAAATTTGCATAAACTGATGCATAAATCTACCAATCTCTCAATATCAGAATATGACTTACATTACTTTTAATTTACACATTTGAGGATTTTTTTAAACATGGCATAAAATAAAATCAGTTTTCCTTTTTAAGTTCGTCTCAGTTATCTTAAATCAATTGTAATAAGAAAACTAAAGCAATTTATGTACAAACCTATACAGGGAACAATAAGTAATTTTAAATGCAAAAGACCACTTTTGAAATATCTATTTATTTAGTTCTTTTTGAAGTGTTTGTTTTATAAAGTGTAAAACAATATTTTTGATTAATTTTCAAAAAAAAAAAAAAAAAAAAAAAAGTCCGTTTTTCGTTATAACCAAGCGATTACTGGAGTTTTTATTTTTAAGAAATGCTTTGGTTTTTAAGTGTCCCATTCTACTTAAATTTTTATCTTAATACTTAATGAAAGTTATTTTAAGTCGTTGCATTTAATTTCACATTTATTTGATAAATTCAGTGATGAAATTTAACATGAACCTATCCGTGTATCACGAAAAAAAAAAGAAATCTATTACAATAAAAAACCTATTCCTCGAAAGAAAGAAAAATACATATATATTCTGTAAAAACGTGACTACTAGAGCAGGGAACATTCTTTATGCAAGTTCCTAGAACTTTTATGCATGTAATATAGCAGAAAAGTCGTTGGAGATGTTGCCAGTAGCAAGAAAATGTACGTTGAAGTTTCACAAAGTAAATATAATTTCGAAACCTGTCTTCATATGTAACATACTTTTTCAATAGCTGAAGGGTTCTATTTTGCTTTTTCAACCGTATATGAAAAAAATGGTTTCAATTTAGTCTTACGATTTATCAGAAATTTTAGAACACCATGATTAGTTTTTACTCTTTTTGTTTCCTTTTTGTCATTGTATTGTTCACTAATATTTGGAAATAAAATCAAAAATATTTTCGTCGCTATTTTTTAAAAAGAAAGCATGTATTCTTAATGTTTCAAAATAATTTAAGCAATTCGGAGAGCTGGTTGCTTTTTCTTTAAGTGCAGACGATGGCGATTATAAATCTCCTGATTTAGTATGTACTCTTTAATTGAGTGTTTAACAATTCGGATGCCATATTTAAAATTGACACTGCAAATATTTATTACTTAATTCAACAGAAAATAATTGAAACTGGATTTGAACAGTAAAGTAAATATTAAGAAACTAAAGGTTGTGAACTCTATTAAATATTATAACATAAATACTGTTTAATTAATTAGCTATTATTTAACTTGAATGCTATATCTTTAATTGTACAGAACTTCTGTGAATGTAACCAACAAACTAGTAAAATCAGTAAAAAATAGCTGCATTCCCTACTCTGCAATTAGCTATATATATTTCGTAAAAAAATTATCTTTAAGGGGAAACTTTCTTAAATTTTTTTTTTATTAATTGGAATAAGACTGAAAAATAGTTTCTAAATTTATCGGTTGATGAATTTTTTATTTATTTATCTATGAATTAATATAAACAATGCTAGGGAATATTGTAAAGTTTTAAATATAAATGAGAAATAACAAAGATAGTTAGATAAAATTGATTCTGCATATTAATTCATTTTTATGTACATAATATTGTACATTGTATTAATCATTAATGATGATTTGTTTGGCTTCAGGAAGCAGTAGATTGAAATAGCCTGCGATATGTTAAAAATTTAATTTCTCTCCCTGAGTAGTATAATGTTTTAATTATTACTAAATTAATCGAGGTAGAAAGTATTTTTAATTATTTTTAAGATAACTCATTCATACATTTCTACCAGCGCTTCTTGACCATACAAAAGCCGACAATGCAGAAATTAGCTGATTGAACACTACCTCTTTTCCATACTGTAAATAACTACAAACTATGGCTTCTTGAAACTAAACAAATCAACACTAATAAGTGTAATTTACAATATATTATGTACCTGAGGATTAATATGTAGAATAAATATTATCTATACATCTCAGTTATTTCATAGAATATATGTGTGTATGTGAAATGATTTCGCTTAAATTTAATTCAAATTCTTAATTTTTTCCTATACTTTAATTATCACTGTAAAGAACTCATCTTTATTTCCTGGTACCATTCCAAGTTATCATTTAACTTACGAAATGTCACGCTCAAAAAAATCTGCTCAGTCAGCTATTCCCACGGATCCAAACCCGTAAGAATAATTTATACCAAATTTTTTCTGCAGTTAAGATACCTAAAGATCCCTTCATCCAATACCACGTGATCTACAGAAACCCTGGTACATAAATTCTAAGTAAGAAAAATTCGCTCTCTTCCTTTTAGCCGGGAAGACTGAAACTACGCTTGTGGTGTTTGTAATTTAACTACACCAATGTAATCTGTCTCTCGTGTCTAATGAGAAATAAATTATTAAACGTAATGAGAAATAATGTGTCAAAATAAATATTTGGCCGTGGTAGCCTAGTGGTCATGGTTTCGGGTTCGTGGCCGGCGGTTGTCGTTCAGTCGCGGGTTTGATCCTTGGCCACTAAAGACCCACCGTGTAGACGGAGCTGATGAACATTAAATCTATCGGGGCCCAAAGTCCTCCCGAGGCGTCATGTGGAAGTTAAGAGAGGGAGGCGCCAGCTCAGGTATCGTCCTCGTCAATTGACGGAGGATCAAAATTACGAAGTCCGTTGCCAATAGCCCTCGTGTTGACCCTAGTGCGAAGTTAATAAAAACTAAACTAAAAACAAGAGAAATATTTTATCTTATATTATATATATATATATATATATATATATATATATATATATAACAATTAAAGTATGACGATGCAGTCTCGTATTACTAGATAGAAACTTGAATCGAATAGACTTTTAAAATCAATTTTAAATCAGCTATTTAGGACCGTAGTCTTTGAAATATCTTAAGGTTACGTTTAGAGTAGAAAATGATACAATCAATTTTGAATTAGTGACTTAAATATCATTTTACGCATAATGTTGTTTACTGTATATTTATAACTACAAAAATAAAATCTTTTGAAGAAAATTAATTTAAATTAAGCACATACCTTTCGAATTTTAGACTGCTCCATCTGAATAAAATGCTTTTTCATTGATAATTATATTATTTAACACTTACGCAATGCAATATCTTAAGTTTATTAACTTTACAGTTAACTTTTCAAACCATGATATATATGAACTAATAAATACGTTAAGGATGTAAATGCTTATTTATATAGTTCAGTTGTTTTTTTCCGGAAATATGTGTTACAAACGATGAAACGCTTTTGTAAGAAATGTAATGAAGCTCCGAATTTACATTACTGATTTGTCACTTGTTGAACTAAAAACATGTAATAGAACAAGCGAATGGCGTGATTTATTTACAGACTATGAAAAGTTACATTTAGCTGGAATACGTAGGTTTATATATTACATAGGAATATTCTGGAGACGTAAAGAATGTACTGGAAAGTTTTCGAAATTATAAGAATAAAGAGATAATAATTAAACAAAACCTTAACTTTCAACTTTAATGTTTTCAGCACAGGGTTTTCAACCCGGGAACACTTGTTTTGTAGACGGGTGTATCACATCTGGCTCATCTGTGTTTCTAAGCTTCGTGATAATATTTAGATATGTGTAAAATTTAAATATTTTATGACGGAGGCTCAGAAAGTGTCATTTTTCACGGGAAATGACACTGCTGAGGTAATTTGATTTGACCATAAAATCTTGCCAGCTACTAAACAGCGCCTAAACAAATCTGACACTGATTTGTAGGTTAGTTTTTATTGCTTCTCCATCGTCTAGCCATTTTGGGTCATGGTCGTGGAAACCTGTGGTCACGGTCACAAATTACATACAGGCGTTGTTTCCGTCGAATTATGAGATTGAGTCCTGATGCCACAAAAAAACCGCCATGTAGCGAGGCTGATGCTTTTTAATTAAGTCGAGGCTCCAAGTCCTCTCATTAAGGTAGTTAGAAAAGGGAAGTGACAACTGAGGTCACATGACCGATATTCAAAATTACGAGTCCCGTTGTCAGTAGATAAGGTTGGAAATTTCTGTTCCTTTGGAGAAATTATTTTTATATGTTCTTGTTCATGATTAAAGAACTGTTTAAATTGTTCTTATATCCACCTGTTCTTTAGATTCCTCCAGAAATACCTCAAAGATATTCTGATGAACTTAACTCCACGTAATTATTACATATGATTTATACTATGCATTTTAGGAAGTAATGAATTCGTTTGAATTTTGGGGAAAAATTAATTAAACTAATACTAAATAGATCGTTATTTTCTAATTTTATCACTAGATTGTAAAAAAATTATGTTCGAAAATTTCTCTGTTCCACTATTTGTTTTACATTTTCAGGTATTCAGAGTAAATAAAGTAATTAAAGTTCAGTTAAAAAAGAATCTGAAGTTAATTTTATATTGCATAGTGTTTTGTGAATGTTTGGCAAAAATTCACAATTTAATATTTGTATAGAATAATATTAATTAAAAACTCCGCTTCTTATACGTTAATATGTAATGCCTAAGATCTTATACTCCTATTAAAACATTCAAATTAATATATAAATATCTTTCATTTTAGTTTGTAGTATTTGCAAAAATTAAATATTGGGTGCATAAACTTGTTTAATCGTTTTCTATGTTTTTAGTAAAAAGAAATAATAAGTCTCACAGAATTTTTAAGAAAAAGAAAACGATGTAAGAAACTACTATGAAATGACTCATTCCCCTTTCTAGTATACTTTTTGAATCTCGTTCGTATAATTTCAAGGATTTGTTATACTAATATAACCAAAGCACCATTGAAAAATAAAAATTAACTTATTTTTTACCGAGGTAAAATAATCCTTGCTTTTTTGAAATTATAAGCAATGTAAGACGCATTTTGACATGGTGATATATTTATGTTTGCGTATTTATTTATGTATTTACATACATATATAATTATATATGAGCAAATAAAATCTTTTAATTGTATTTATATTTATAAGTCATGTAACTGCTTTCAGGTGTACATCTTGCACAAATTCTATCTCATTCATATCTTTACAAAATTGCACAGTATGTGGCGGCTTCATACGTCATTTTGACTGCGGAGCTGTAAGGAGATTTATAGAAAAGGAGCAAACGATATTTTCTCCACTCACTTGAGTTTTAAATTTGTAAATGTTAAGTTTGAAATAAATTAGTGGTTCTTTGCCTCTCGGAAAAAAAAGAAAATATTACGAAAAAATCGTTTGCTTAAATGATTATGGAACAGATTTGATCCTTTGCAATTGGCAACAAAATCTTTATGATTATGTGCTGTTCTTTAAATTATTTCAATCGGTCTACTGTTGTAATGATTTAAGGTGTTTCTGTTTGCATTAAAATAAGTATTATTTAAAATTGCCAACATTTGAAATTTCTTTTATGGGGAGTGGAGTCCGTTCTTGAGCTAATTAATTTAATGGAAGAGTTTGTGCAGCTAAAGTGAAATGTTTAATGTAAAAGCTCTCCGGAACGACAGAAAAGTTGCTTGCATTCCGCACACCATCTGAAAGGAAATTATGGGGAATTGACGGTTTTATCAACACACCCCGTCCCCATAAGTACTTATATATGTAACATTCTATATACACAGCGTTTTTCTAATTATTAGTTCAAAAATGAAATTTAATGGAATTTAAATTTTAAAAAAAATATAATTCTAATTTTCACAATTTTTCATAGAAATACTTCACAATACTTAAAATTTGTAAATGTTTATAAGAAAAAAGTATGATCACTCTTTATATGAAATAATCAGATTTCATAATATGCGAAATTTTAACAAGATGGATAAAATGAATTTTGTTTGACTAAAGTATATAAGAAATCCTTTATTTTGAGTAAAATTCAAGTACATATATTTTTATATATTTTGTGGCTTGTGTGCTTATGTTATTATTTCAAAATTCAATTTCCAAACGTTCTTCTCACTAAATCACCATAAATAATACTTGTACGGATTCAGGAAAGCACTGTATACTTTTTAATAATAAGAATACCAAGTATTTTAATGTCTAAGTTATCTGATTAGATTAAAAAAATTTTTAGTAATTATTACATAATGCTTTGAGGTAAAAATAAATGAGAAATCTATTTGTTAGTAATACTTAAAATATCAAAAAAAATGATCACAATTTATTTAAGGACACTTATGATTATTTTGTCAATAAAAATTATGATCCTTGGCCTTTTTCCTTAATTAGATTTTAGAAACATATTATAGTCTATATTTACGTGAAATATAATAAAAGCTTGGTTTAATATAAGGTTTATTTATGAATTTGTTTGTTTTCTGTGTGAGACGACTTGAATTCAAATTTTAATTTTTCGAATTCCGTTACAAATTTACTGATTTGATCTCCATCTTTTGCAAATGCTATACTACATTATTTATAAATGAAAAGAAGAAAATGCATTGCATTTGTTTTCACAAAATACAACCTAAAGTAATGATATGTATTCATTAGTTTGTTACGAAAAAATATTTAAAGTTCGACGATTCCATCTAAATTACATTTCTTTAAACTTAAGAAGAACGTTTATACCCGAATATTTCAATAATTTCATATACCTTTACCACAAAAAATGTTACATACGACATGCATTATTATAATACCAGCTAATATAAAAACCCAAAGAACCACTCTCATGCATATCGCAATTATTAAATTAATGAGTAAAATTCGGTAGTAGCATTAGGACAATTTTCTTCATGTGTGTCCAGGCAATTTATTTCCTTTATGTACAATTTACGTTGCTTTTGTAAAAAAAAAAAGAGCCACTCTTAAATAAATTCCGTACCTTGTGAGCTTAAGAACTTTGGATTTTTACGATTGCCAGTTTAGGTTTTATAAACCTGAACTTGTTTTATGATCGTCTGGTTGTCTTAATTTCTTTCGTACTTTACAACATTTTCGCTTACGAAAAACACTTTTTTATATTAATGTTTGGAGACAAAGACTACTGTACTTTAACTGATACATGGAGAGACTGTTTAATATTAGCTATTTGAAACTAACGTACATAATGTAAATGATGTATATAATATAAATAATTTACATAAAGTATATATATATATATATACTTTACGTAATGTTAGTGATATGCGCAAGTTGAATAATTTACACAATCTAATAACGGGTATTTCATAAGTGTGCGTAATGGTGCTAATATACAAAATGTGAATAATCTACGTAATGTAAATAATTTGCACAATTTATATAACGTGCATTGTGTCAGCAGAGTGCATAATGGTGATAATGTATAAAATGTGAATCCTGTATATAATGTACGTAGTATTCGTTATGTATGGAATGTACATATTGTAAACAGTATTCGTAATGTATGGAATGTACATA